>PVLC010014506.1:0-38839 GCA_004027655.1 Graphiurus murinus | reverse complement strand
TACTGGGGATTGAACTCAGGGGCATTCTACCTCCGAGCTATACCCCCAGCCCTATTTTTTATTCTTTATTTTGAAACCGAGTCTCACTAAGTTGCGGAGTGCCTCACTAGGTAGCTGAGGCTGGCCGCGAACCCGGATCCTCCGGTCTCAGCCTCCCGAATGCTGGGATTACAAGCGTGCGCCACCACGCCCGGCTGTTAGTGCTATTTCTAAGAAGACATAGTAGCTGTATTAAAAACACAGAGGCAGAGAATTAAGAAGTTGATGAGTTTCACTCACTCTTGTAATCAGGATAATAAGGGACATTATCTTGATATATGTGGGGAGACTTTCTTACTTCTAATTACTTACCATTTCTCCTATTAGAGAGAAAGTAGCCTTGGAGGAAATTTGGTTGAATATCAGAAAAGCATAGGAACCATGTATGCTGAATTTTATGGAAAAGAAGCTAATAATAAAAGAAACTAGTAAAAAAAGAAGCTAATAAAGCCAGGCGTGGTGGTACATGCTTGTAATCCCAGTACTTGGGAGGCTGAGACCAGAGGATCTGGGTTTGTGGCCAGCCTCAGCTACTTAGAGAGGCCCTCCACAACTTAGTGAGACCCTGTTTCAAAATAAAGAATAAAAAATAGGAGGGGTATAGCTCGGAAGTAAAATGCCCCTGAGTTCAATCCCCAGTATTGCAAAAAAATAAAATAAAATAAGCTAATACTAAATTGAGATATATTTTCTAACAGTATCTGCACTTGTTTGTAATGAACAAAAACTATTTCCTTAATCAGAAGGGGTGTCATGTGGAAGTAAGAAATAACCTTAGGGAAAAGTTAAGGCTTTGGGTTCAAGATTGCTTCCATTTTAGCCTGTGCCAAGAGTTTATACAAAGTCATTTTGAAGAATACATCCTGTCAATTCTCCTTCTTTAGAACAGTGATGATATTATTTAGTGAACATTTAAAATCCTTGAACAACAATCAGAAACATGGTGAGGGGAGATGATGAGCAGTTGTCTTTGAGCATATTTTGCAAGTGTGGCTCCATTTCAACGTTGTTTTTATAAGGAAAAACATATTACTAGGGAAAGTTAAGCTGAGAGCACGTTAGAAAAAGCAAGAAAGACTGTGAAATAGAAGGTGGTCAAGGGGGTGAGGGGAAAATTCTTACATCCAAGGATGTAAATCCCCTGCCCCCCACCCAAGCCCAGTCCCAGGGATTTCTTCTCTCTGAAGTGACAATGTGGGTGCAAAAGGTCATAGGTCATCCACTGACTGTATCAGAACCCTGGGGATCTGTATTTTCCATGCAGATGGTTAAACAATCCTTGGAATTGCTCCTGGAAGCTTCTACACCAAAGAGAGCTTTTCTCCTGGTCTGCAGGCCAAGGTAGGTGCTGTGCTATGCACTGGAAGACAGCTCCAATATCTTGCTGTGGATATTTTCTTTGCCTTTGTAAAGTACATTGGTTTTTTTTTTTTTTTCCTATGATGAATAAAACCAATCTCCCAGCTCCTTCTAAGTGATCCTGATATTGATGAGAAAGTAGTTTGTTTATTTCCAAACCCCAGAGGTCAGATCACAGTGTTCTCTAGACTGAATCATAAGATGAAAGTTAAATGCATTACCTGTTCCTTAATGAAAAGATGGGTATGAGATCTCCCAGTAGTTCACATGATTCATAGAAATAAATGAAAAGGACAGCCTTGTGGAACAATATCAATTCAATTGATCTTTTCCTGCTGGTAATTACGAGGCCTCGATCTCATTTGAGCCAGCAGGTTCAATGAAAGAAGATCAGTTTCTATGGAGAATAATTTAACTTAAATAGATGAGCTAATAACTGGTACTAATGTCAAACATCTTTCAGCTGTGGGAATTAGACTTCTCATTTCTTAATTTTTTTTTATAACACATTATAGTCTCAAAAATATGCTGTGTCTCAAAATACTGGTGAAGTTGGTCAGGACTGATGATCATCCTCATTTGAGGCACGGGGAGCCTGAGAAAAAGGAATGCTGGAAAATGTTAGCAAGGGATGAGATATCTGAGATGGACAGTGATATAATGTCAGGTATGTGAATTTTTAATTAGAATCTACTGAATCTTCTCAGAGTCTTTTGAAAAGCACCTTCCCTCCATTTGACCCATTATTACTGTCACCTCTTGTTGGTATTTAGTGATAATTTCATCTTGCATTTGGAGATTCTAAAAATAGTTCCAAAAGGCATTCATAAGAAAATTTCATAATAAGAAGTAGACTAAGGTATTTATTCGTCACCTTTAGGGGGAAATAAAGTTAATGACTTTAAGTGAAATGAGGTCAAAAGATACAGTCAAAACTTCTATGCACAATCTTGTTATCTGTATGTTTGTCAAGTTGCTCTAAAAATGTTTGAATGTGCCTAAAATGTTTAAATCTTTTCAAAAAGTTTTTTTTTTCATTGTAGAAATTCAGTTTGACCATCAGTCAGAGTCACCCAGTACTTGGGAGGCTGAGACAGGAGGATTGAAGGTTCGCTCCCAGCCTCAGCTACTTAGTGAGGCCCTCCGCAACTTAGTGAGACCCTGTTTCAAAATAAAGAATAAAATATAGGCTGGGGGTGTAGCTCAGTGGTAGAACACTCCTGGATTCAATTTCCAGTACAGAAACAAAACAAAACAAATAAAAACAAAACAAAACAAAAAAACAATAAAAACAAACAAACAAACAAAAAATACTAGTTTTGAGAGAGAAGGAAAAAATATTTCAATGGTTCTCAAACTGGCTGAATGTTGGTATCTCCAGGAAGCTTTTAGAAATATCAAAGTAATGCTTATTCCTGGCCCTTTTCCCAACTAACTAAATCAGAACATCTGGGATTGAGAGATCAGGATCCTTTCAAATCTCTCAAGTTGATTCCAATGTGCAGTCAGGGATGAGAATCATTGACTTAAAGACTCTTCAAAGAGTGGAGCTGGGACACCTGGGGTGGCAGGAAGATGGTATCAAACTCCATGCTGGCTCTTTGAGAGAAGTTGATAGAGAGGAGAGAGTAAAACAAAGAGAAGCCAGGTGTGGTGGCACATACCTGTAATCCCAGTACTTGGGAGGCTAAGACAGGAGGATCCCAGGTTCAAGGTCAGCCTCAACAACTTAGCAAGGCCCTCAGCAACTTAGCAAGACCCTACTTCAAAATTAAAAAAAAAAAAATAAAATAGAACTGGTGGGTACAGTTCAGAGGTAGAACACCCCTGGGTTCAATCCCCAGTACCACAACAAAACAAAGCAGACAAAAAACCCCCCAGAGAGGCAACCTTAGACAAAGTAAATTCAACTGATGCCAAGATGTAACTACTAAAGTGCAAGTCATCTCAAAATAGCTGTCTTTCATGTCTTTAAATACTGATTTTATATACTAGTTTTAGGTGCAGGCATTTAAATACCACTTTCAAGGTTATCTGTCATTTGCTGTAATTTGTTCACATGGCAAAAATCTATTAATACTGAACACTTATTTTTCTCAGGGGTGTTGAAATATTAAATGTGGTAGCTTCTGGAATTTTTTGCAGTCTGTATATGTAAAGATAAACTCAGTTGACACTGGTGTCACTTATTAAGGATTAGATTTTGCTGTGGAAAACTGGCTTCTAGGGATCTGAAGAGCCCCTTGTTTCTGGTAGAAGGTTTAACAGATAAAATATGACCATTTCAAATTCTTAACATAAATCTAGTGTCATTCTACTGGGTGACAGAGAATTAAAAATATATGTGTAACTGTCTACAAAAGACACCAGCCTGATACCCTGGAACAAGTGTCTTTAAGATAAATGTTGTCTGTGCTCATGCACTCAAGTTTCCGACGTGTCAGGCAAAGTGTTAGAGACTGGAGTAGCTCATGCAAAGTGTTTGCTTGTGCAAGTTTCCGGGCCAGCTCTGTGGTGGTGCACGCTGCCGGGTGCAGCTTCTTGGCAGAGAAAAGTGACAACACAAGGAGAAGCTGAAAGAAGAGATTGGAATCCTATCCTGCGATGCGGATAAGGCACCATCTATGTGCTTGGTTATATTCATGGACAGCACATGAGGGCGAAAAAGAAAGGAATCCTACCTTCAGGGGAAAACACACACAGTCAGTCATGAACTCTGAAGGTGTTTCCTAAATCATAAGCCATTTGCCAGTCATTCAGTGCAAACGACTCTTGTCAATCATGGGAGAGGAACTTACCTTTTGCCTTGGAGTTTGGCGATGATTTTTCAGTGGCGTAGCAGTTTGGGATATGAGAACAGAAGTGTGGTGCTAGGGGTTGAATTTCTGTTCCCTAGCCCCTGATTCATGTTGAATCTCTTTGGAAAGAGGGTGATTACCGATGTAATTAGTTAAGATGAAGTGTTGTTGGAGTAGGGCAGGTCCCTAATCAGATATGACCAGTGTCCTATAAAAAGGAAAGATTGAGGGATATGGACATGGAGAAAATTCCATGTGAACGTGAAAGCAGGGACTGGAGATACATCTACAAGCAAGGAATCAGTGCCGAAGGTCTCCATCAAGCTAACAAGAGACATGGGACAGATTCCCTCTCGCTTTGCAACATCAGCCCCAGGAAACAAGGCCCCTGGACACTGCTTTGACAGAAAGCAATTAGGAAAAAAAAAAAAAAAAGGTTCTACCCAGCAGAGAGAACAGCATGGGCGAAGACACGGAGGTAAAGGCACGTTTCAGTGGGGGCGGGGTGTGGGGTGACTGTGACTTGGGCTGATGAGTGTGCCTGGGGGTGGTGCAGAGTGGCTAGGAAGGTATTCTGGGGGGAGGTTGTGAAGAGCACGCCATTCCTTGTTAAGGGTTGTGGTTCTTTCGTGGGTGGGTGAGTACTGAGGAGCTGTTGAAGGTTTCAGTGGAGAATGAGATGTGTAGACCTCTCTACATTCTTTTTATCTACATTAAACACTTTGGGAGAAAAATATCAGAGGAAATGTTCATGGGATCCAGGGTGAGGCATGTAACGAACTCCCTTTAGCCTGGAAATGAAGAAGTCTTATTTCTGTCCAATTCTTTCAAACACTGTTGTCTTAAATCTCACCAGTAGCAAAACCACTGTGCTAGTCTGCAGGATACGTATTTTTTAACAGACTTGCTGTCCCTTGGTTGCAGCAGAAACTAATCACAAAAGTTCCCCAGACTCCTAACTTCCTGATAGTTACATAGAACTGACCATTTTAGGAGTTTTAAAGGGATGTGATGTTTGAAAGATTGAAAGGACCATTTTCATTCTTAGTATGCCTCATGGTTTGTCAGGTCCCCTAATTTAGAAAACCAGGGTAACGATACTGTAGGATATGTATGTCTTAGCGTTCTCCAGAGAAACAGAGCCAAGAGATTTATTATGAGGAACTGGACTGTGTGATTGTGGTGGCTAAGCCCCACGACTGATTTATCATCTGCAAGCTGGAGACCCAGGAAAGCCGGTGCTGTGGTTCCAGTCCAAACTCAAAGGTCTGAAAACCAGGGAAAGTGGGAGGGTAAGGCCCAGGGCAGGAAAGAGATCAAGGTCCCGGCTCAAGCAGGCAAGGCAGGAAGGAAAGGGAGAAGATTCTTCTTGCCACTGACTTTTTGATCTATTCAGACCCTCAGTAGATTGGATGATGCCAATCCACAATGGAGAGGGAAATCGATTTACCGGCCCCCTGATTCAACTGCTAATCGCATTCACCCATACCCTCACAGACACAGCGAGAAATAACAGGTAATCTGCCATCGCATCATCTCATGTTGACTGTGAAGATTAAATGAGATGATGCAGGTCGTGGGCGCAGACAGTGCTCAAGAAATGTTGAGTCTGTAAGACCTCGGATTTACAGACATGCACCCCAGACCTGGCCTTGGGAGGCTGAGACAGGAGGATCTCCCGTTCAAGGACAGCCTCAGCAACTTAGCAAGGCCCTCAGCAACCTAGTGAGGCCTCATTTCAAAATAAAAAATAAAATAGAGCTGGCAGTATAGCTCAGAGGTCAAATGCCTCTGGGTTCAATCCCTAGTACCAAAAAAACAAAAATGTCAGGCATAATTATTATTGGCAATACTAGCAAAGCTGAGATTCCTCTCCTGCCAAATCTGTGTTCTTTCTACCCCTCCACTCTGCCTCCATCTGTAACAACTACGGGCCCTGGGTTTCACTCCTAGTTGCTTCTTATCATTACTTTTCTCTCCCGACACATGTTAGAGGAACGTCTTTCTGTGCAAGCTCCTCATCCATGACAGACATTGACAAGACTCCAGGGATCCTCCGGGCGGCAGAGAGGAACCTCCGAGAGCCGCTGTCGAGGTAAACAAGCGGGGATGGGACGGGGTAAACAGCACTGATGGATCTGCGCCAAGCACACTGTTGTCTGGAGAGGCTGGAACTCCAGGGAAGCAGAAACTCTTGTGTGCAGCCGGGAGATTGCACATGGCTGTGCACAGGGTGTCTCTGAGAGTCGCTGAGAGAAGCTTTCTTTTATGGCCCCTTCAGATCACCGCCTTGTGAGCAGTGGGAACGAATTATAGCTGGGAAATAAAAACAACAGGGCATCTGGCTAAATGTGAAACTTAACATCTGGCAGGAGGTGTATTCCTGCCAGGGGCTCTTCCTGTGTGCTTCAGCAAGTGATATTTATAGTCAGAGGATCTGAGCTTGGCGTCCTTGCAGATGGGCGACTGCTGAAAGTTTGATATCTGTTGTGACCAAAGCTCTTAAAGAAAGCCATACATTTAAGACCAAAGCAGTTTATCATCAGCTGAAATTTCTACCAATCAGGAAAAGCTAGGTTATATAGTAGTGACAGATAGCCCCAAATATTTATAGCTATTATTGTTTCATCTCTTACTCTCACTTGGCAAAAGTCCAGGAAAGTTATAGCTCATCTCATCTTTAGTAATGAATAGCTATTTTTTTTTGGTATCAGGGATTGAACTCAAGGTCATTCTACCTTTATGCTACACCTTCAACCTTATTTTATTTTTAATTTTGAAACAGGATCTCACTAAGTTGCTAAGGTTGACCTTGAATCTGTGATTCTCCTGTTTCAGCCTCCCAAGCACTGGGATTACAGGTATGCACCACCACGCTAATATCTATTTTTTCTTGAGTACCTCTAATCTGGCAATAATAGCACTAGTAATCTGCATATAACATAGCCTTTAATCTAACTCCACAAGGTAGGTATTATTATTTCATTTTTGCAGATATAAGAATTAAAACTCAAGTTCAGAGAGTAAGTGGTAGACTGACTGGGTTTGGGATCCAGGATTTTATAATGCTTCAACGGGTTATTTTATGATGAGGTTATGATGCTCTCAGACTTTTAATTTTATACATGCATTCACTAAATTTTGTCCTGCTAATATTCCTAGAGAAAGGAAAGATGTGAATTTTATTATTCTTCCCACTAGACTAGCAAACCAAGGCATGAAGGATTATGAGCTGTATCTATCCTGGGCCAGAGTAGCCTGTGACCCACTGGAAGACAGAATCTCGAGCTTGTTCTCACAACAGAATCAGTTTGTGGAAATGCAGATTCCAAGACCCCTCCAAGTTGGCCTGGGGTTATCCCCCATTCTGCTGGAAGCAGGGTGCTTTGGGAACCACGGAACGATAACTTCAACTCCTATCTCGGGACGGTTGTCACTAGGTCATGCTGTCTGCTGAAGCTCTTTGGGGGAGGACAAGTTTGAAACTCTGCAACTTTGCTACTGCCTTTGCCCAGAGAACGCCTGAACTTGAAGGTCGAATTTGAAAGCATCATGAAACTGCTGATTAAACTCCACCGGTAGCATTCGCTATGTGGGAATAAACTGTCACTGTCTATGGTTTATTCAAATCTGCATTCCTGGAAAGGCAATTAGCCTAATTAGTATAGTAATGAATAACATTAACCTTTAAAATATCATTAGAGAGTCTACAATGCCAGTTTACTTCTGCCCCCCAATTTAATTTGTCATTTGGAATTGAGATGGAAGAGGTATCTTTATAACTCAAAATCACTGCTCAATTACATGGAGTAAAGGACAAAAAAAAAATAAAGTCAAAAGTCTGATGGATTATTTAAATGTCACCCATTTCAATATGGCTCTTTCTGAACTGTAACAAGGTTGTTTGAAAGTAAAGATCATATATTTTGATTTGGAGCTAAAATATCATTGGATGGTTGTGAATTAGTTTACCAAAAATTGATTTGAGTTTGATTTTACTTCCTAAGTCAGTGTTTCCAAATTGGATTTCCATCAGTTTTTAAAAGCTGGGAGCCAGGCATGGTGGCCCAGGCCTGTAATCCCAGTACTTGGGAGGCTGAGACAGAATGATCACAGATTCAAGGCCAGCCTCAGCAGTGCTGAGAGTCTCATCAACCTAGTGAGACCCTGTTTCAAAATAAAAAAATAACATAGGGCTGCAGGTATAGCTTGGTGGTAGAATGCTCCTGGGTTCAATCCCCAGTATCACGTACATGCACACATGTACACACACACACACACACACACACACACACACGTTGGGGCAATGCTGGGGATCAACCCATCAAACCCATAGGGTGCTTTTAAAACGTGTGATTTCCTAGTCCTGGGAATCTGCATTTTTGTCTACCCCCTGGATCATTTTTTATTCAGCAGTTTAGCCTTCATACACAGCCCACCTCTACCTAACAGCTGCAGCTGACCTTGGTGTTTTCCTCTAAGTGTTGGGTTAGCTAGATTCGATATAGTCCTAACTAACTAGACTCTCCTTCATCAAAGCAAAGGCTCAGCTCATTAATTAATTAATTAATCAATCAATCAATTCATTCATTCATTTATTTGAGATCCTCCAAACCTTCATTTCCAGCAGCAGTTACTCATTGTGACCCACCATGTACTCCCATCTGCTTCTCTGAATTTAAAAGAGCGAGTACTCTTCTGGGCACAGCAGACCACACCGATTAATGAGGGAAAACTTTGGGAAATGTGATTTTTATCCAAAAGACAGAAACCTCACTTGGTGACTGTAATGAGTGGAGAAAGATTTCAGACAAGTGGACTTCAGATACCCAGCAACTCAGCTTGGCCTTTTGATCTGGCTCGTTAGCAAAACCTCCAGTTTCTGCCTTTTTGATATTTTCTCATATTAGAGAGATGAGACGTGCATTATTCTGCTGGACAAAGAGGAAGAAGTTCACGCCCATGATTTCCCCAGTCCTTTAATCAGTGGCACAATATTTCAGAGGTTCATAAGTCACTTCCTAAGACATGGCTTGATACACATGCTTAAAATTCATTGAAAGATTACGACACCAAAATAATTAAATGATCATAGAGCCTGCACATCATATATATATATAAGTATATATATATACATAAGTATATATAAACCTACAGATTATATATATAAAGTGGATAATATGGTATGTAACAAAATATAAAATGTTAACAGAATAATGTATAAAATAACATGATTTATAACATGGCCTTTTTCTGTCTTCAAATTGAAAACATATTTTAGTTTATGAGTTTATTTGGAAAGCAGATACTCAGAAGTTGGAAAAATGCCTTGTTTCTTTACTCTTTGTGACTGGCTAATCTCACTTAACATATGTTCTCCCTAATATGCGGATGTTAGGGAGTAGATGGGACATAAGAGGGTCCCCAGATGAAAAAGTAGAAACCCTCGATAAACAAAAAAGTAGACTTAACCGAAGGGAATGGACGGGGGGTGGGGGGGGGAGAGCATACTAAGGCACATGATGTACTTACACAATTATATCAAGGTCACTCACTGAACTGAACTTGAGAGGGAGGGAGGGCGAGGGAGTGGGGTGGGAATTGGGGATAGGATCAGATGAGAAATGTGTGCACATTTGTCTTTATCAATTTATACCTAATAAAAATGTATAAATACAAAAATAAATAAATAAAAGAGACCTTCATTTAAAAAAAGCCTTGTTTAATATTATTATATTTATTATTGTATTAAATATATTTTTATATTAGGATACTATATACTTTGTTATATTTTATATAATATACACATTAATTTATATTATAATAATATAAGAAATATATGATATTATATATAATGCATAAGGATATAATTAGAGCATATCATTATATCATTATTTCTTGGTTTTATAAACATATTAACTTCATGGTCAGCTCCCACGGCTATGAGTTTTGGGTTTTTCTTTCATGTTTCTGAAGAACATTTTTATGTTTCTGAAATAGCATGTTTTATGTTTCTTGGCAACAGCATTTTTCTTATTACATTTCATTTCTATTACTTGGTATCACAGTTTTAAGCTGCAAGTTAAAAAATATGTTTTGATAGTGAGGGAACAACTAACAGTTATTTGAGGTTAAAATGAAAAATGTCCTATAATGACAAGAGAATGAGGTAGCTTGGGACAAATTTTTCCTTCTGGAGTAGACTAGGCAGATGTTTAAGTCTTTGGGTGGTGGGGGTTTCCCTTCTGATCTGGCATGGTCCAGAAATGTATGTACGTATATTTAAGATCTCTGTATTTATAAAAAAAAAATGGGGAATCTGCCTTAATATTGACATTAATATTAATAAAATAAGAAAAACATCTACCGAGGGTTTATTACATATAAGCACTGTATTAGTCAGCTTTTAGTTCCTGTGATAAAATACCAGAGAAAATCATCTTAAAGGAGGAAAGGTTTATTTTGGCTCACAGTTTCAGAGGTTAGTCCACGGTTGGCTGGCTCCATGGCTCTGGGCCTGTGGTGAGGCAGAGCATCACGGCAGAGAGGGTGTGGTGGAGCAGAGCTGTCACCTCAAAGTGGCTGGAAGCAAAAAGAGGAAGAGAGGAAGGGGCTAGGGACAGGAGAAACCATTTCAGGGCTCGTTCCCAGTGACCTACTTCCTCCAACTAGACCCCGCCCCCTACAGTTTTAACACTTCCCAGTAATGCTGTCAATCACTTTCCCGAAGGCCCCACCTCAGAAAGCTGCTGCCCCTGGACCAAGCTGTGAACTCCCGGCCTCTGAGGGACATTCCGCATTCAAACAAAGCCAGCCCTGTGTTAAGACCCCCATGCACTTTGTGTCACTTAATCACAACTTCAGGAGGTGGTTAATGGGGAAACTGGGCCGTGGGGAAGTTAAAGACCTTGCCCACAAGCCGGGCATGGTGGTGTACGTTTGTTATCCCAGTACTTAGGAGGCTGAGACAGGAGAATTGCAGGTTCGAAGCCAGCCTCAGCAACTTAGTGAGACCCTCAGAAACTTAGTGAGACCCTGTTTCCAAATAAAATATAAAATAGGGTTGGGGGTGTAGCCTGGAGGTAGAAGGTCCCTGGGTTCCATCCCTAGTACCACACTCACACAACAACAACAATCACAACAACAAAAAGAACTCGCCTGCAGTCATCAAATAAAGCCAGGACTTCATGAGTCAAAACCTGAAGTGTTTCTCCAACACACTCTAATATCTGCTTTCACCTCCACAAAAAAGAAGTATGCAGTGTATTTTGTATAAAAATGGCAAATAAAATCAGAATACAAAAAATACTCAAAATTTTACCAAAGATAACTTAATATTTTGATTTATATCTTTTTAAGAGCTTTTGTCACATTTCTGTAAACACATAAATATGACATAATAAAAGTAATAATATAATTATGAGAGAAAAAATATGAAATATAATTATAAAAACAATAATAATATATCATTTATGTATAACTTATGATATACTTATAAATATACATTTTTCTATCATAAAATTACTTTGGCATACATTTTTATGCATTTACATTTGTTAATGTGCCCAATTCTTTCCTTAGAATGAGATTAAAAAAACTGGAATTAGAAGGTCAAACTGTATGAAGTTTTTTGTTTTGTTTTTGTTTTTTTTATTTTTGCAGTACTACAGACCAAACTGAGGACTCTTTAATCTGAGATATACCCCCATACCATCTAAAAATTTTTATGTATGTGTGTGTGTATGTATATATGTATGTGTGTATTTTTTGGTACTGGGAATTGAACCCAGAGGCATTCTACCTCCAAGTTACACCCCAGCTATATTTTATTTCTATTTTAAAGCAGGGTCTCACTAGGTTGATGAAAGTCTCACTGCTTTCTGAGGCTGTCCTTGAGTCTACAATCCCCGTCTCAGCCTCCCAAGCATTGGGATTACAAGTGTCTGCCACCACACCTGGCTAACATTTTATTTTTAAAACAGCGTCTTGCTAAGTTGCCAAGGCTGGCTCAAACTTGGGCTCCTCCTGCCTCAGCATCCTGCATAGCTGGAATTACAGGGATGCACCACCACGCTGAACCTATATGAATGTGTTAAGGATTATGATACATATTACTAAATTAGCTTGCAGACAAATAAACTGGTATAAACTCCCAATTCCATTGTGTAAAAAGGCCTATAGCTCCACGTATCAGCCATATGGCCACTTTTTTGTAGTCTTAGTCTATCTGGTATGCAAAAAAAAAAAAAAGGGGGGGCTTTATACTTTTATTACAAGTGAAGATGAGCATTCTTATGTGTTTATCATTTATGGTTTTTCTTTTATGAACTTTATATTCATATGTTTTGCACATTTTTCTTCAGATTTTTCTTATTGACTTATAAATGTAGTTTACATATGAAAGACATTAAACTGTATTTTGTTTAATTGAACAATTTGTTCCTCCACCATTTTAAGTTGTATTTTAGTTTTTAAATGTTGATTTTTGCCTTTCTGAAGTTATGTTTTTCCATTGGTAAGCTTCAGTGAATTTTTATAACAGCTTTATTGGAACATAATTTGCATACCACTTCAGTGGTTTTTAATGTATTCATAAAGCTGTACAACCATTATCACCACCTAATTTTAGAACATTTTCATCACTCTAAAATGAAACTCTACTGTTTAGCACTCACTCTCCATTTTTCCTTCCATTCAGCCCCTGGAATCATTAGTCTACTTTCTGCCTTTATAAATATGTCTACTCTGGTATTTTATATAAATGGAGCCATACAATATACAGTCCTGGTGTCTGGCTTCTTGAACTTAGAATGCTGTTTTCAAGGTTCATTCATGTTGGAGCATGTAGAAGAACTTCATTCCTTTTTATTGCCAAGTAATATTCAATTGTACAGATGTGCCGTATTTTGTTTACACACTCACCCGTTCATGGACATGTGGATGGTCTCTATGTGCTGCTGGGAATATTTTTATATGGGTTTTTGTTTGGACGTACGTTTTCAGTTCTCTAAGATGTATGTCTAGGAGTAGAATTGCTGGGTCATATGGCAATTCCTTGTTTAACATTTTGAGAATTGTCAAACTGATTTCCAAAGTGACTGCACTACTTTAAGATTCCACCAGCATTGTTGAAGGTTTCAATTTCTCTGCTTTTTTGACAACATGTTATTATCTGTCTTTTTAATTTTAGCTAGCCTAGTAGGTGTGAGTGGTATTTCATTGCAGTTTTGATTTGCATTTCCCTAATGGCTGATAATGTTGAACATATTTTTATGAAACTTGACCATTTATAGATCTTATTTGGAGAAATGTCTATTCCTGTCCTCTGCCCATTTTTAAATATGTTCCTTGTCTTTATATTGTTTAGTTCTAAGAATGCTTTATATATTCTGAATACCAGACTCTTCTCAGATATATAATTTATAAATATTTTCTTCTGTATTTTTGATAGTCATTTTCACTTTTCCATTGGGCCTTTTGAAGCCAATTTTGGTTTTTGTTTTTTCTCTTTTAATTTTGATGAAAATCAAAATGAAATACAACATATTTTTCTTTCTTCACACACATTCAGAGTCATACCTAAAACACCACTGGATAACTCAAGTTGATGAAGATTTATTGCTATTTTCTTCCAAGAGTTTTATAGTTTTTTAGCTTTCTGATCCGTCTAAAGTTAACTTTTTGAGACAGGCAAGGTGGCACACACTTATAATCCTAGTACTTGGGAGGCTAAGACAGGAGGATCTCAGGTTTGCAGCCAGCCTCAGCTGCTTAGTGAGGCCCTCTGAAACTTAGTGAGACCTTGTTTCAAAATAAAGAATAAAAATGGGGCTGGATGTGTAGCTCAGAGGTAGAATGCCCCTGGGTTCAATCCCCAGTACTGCAAAATAAATAAATAAATAAATAAATAAATAAATAAATAAATAAATAAAGAAAGAAAGAAAGAAAGAAAGAAAAAAAGTTAGTTTTCATATGTTATAAGAGTCCAAATTTATTCTTTTATAAATGTAGATCCAATTGTCCCAGCATCATTTGTGGAAGAGGCACCTGTTTCCCTATAGAAGTGTATTGGTATACTTATTAAACCCAAATGAACATCAATGCAAGGGGTTATTTCTGGACTCCTAATTCTCTTCCACTGACCTGTCTATCCTTATGCCAGTTCCCTACTGTCTTGATTACTGCAATTTGTAGTAAGTTTTGAAATTAAAGAAATGTGAGTCCTCCAAATTTTTTTTAGACTTTTTTTTTTGACTATTCTGTTTCTCTTGCATTTCCATATTAATATTAAGGGCAGTTTGTTAATTTCTACACACAGGCAATTGGGATTTTGATAGGAATTACATTATCTTTAGACAATATGGGGGAATAATACCATCAAAACAATAGTAAGTCTTCCAAACAATGCATATAGGAAGTCTTCCACTTATTTAAGTCTTCTTTGATTTCTTTTAGGAATTTCTTTTGATTTTAGTGTAAAATTCATTTTTTTATTTTGATGATATATTCTTAAACATTTTATTCTTTTTGATGCAATTTCAGTACCTTTATAAAATGTTTTCTCTTTGTCTTCACACTAAGAAAATTTCTCCTCACCTAATTTTCTCCTACACATTTTTCTAGTAATTTTGCTTGTTTTTTTGTGTGTTAATATTTTAATCCTTATGGAATTTACTTGGGTATGAGAAATAAAGTAGCAAATCAATTTTCTATTTTACATTTCTCAGAGCACTTTCACATAAACTGACATTCTATATTTGTGAAAAGGATGAGAGATATATCATTTTTGCATATACTTTATAAATAATTCAGAGACTTCTAATGCTGTGCCTATGATAAATCACTGAATTAAAGGCAGAAAAAGCTCAGGGTCTAGGTCTTTGCCACCTGCCCAGGATTTTATAATCCCCTTGTCTTGCCTCTCAGTTGGGGTTTGTGATGGACAGTTCTCTTTTCCCTGGTACTCATATTACTCAATGGAAATGAATTTGATCATCAAATTTATTAAGGCATCACCAAATGCAACTTATTTCATTATTATCGAGAATTTCACCTTTTCGAGGTCCCTGTTATGTCACTAACAGTGTGGTCTCAAATAAGATATTAATGTTTAACAATAGTGACAGTGATATTTAATATATGTTAACTAAATATCATGTTAAGCTCTTCACATAGGCTATCTCATTTAATCACACACACACACACACACACACACACACACACACACACACACACACAAAATCCCCATCATGGAAATACATCATATGTAGTATGGCAGCCATTCTTAAACTTTTGAGGTTCTGACCTGCCTTGACTGTTATAAAACTTATTGAAGACCTCAAAGAATTTTGTTTATGGTTTATATCTATCAATGGTTACCATGTTAAAAATGAAAATTAAGGAACACTTAATATCAACTTGTTTCCTTCAAAAGAACACTAATAAACCCATTGTTTGTCAACATAACATTTTCAAGTGAAAAATATCTGTATTTTCCCTAAGAGTGGCATTTGTTTTCATTTTTTGCAATGTCTATTTAATGACTTGCTTAATTGATGATTACAGGAGTCTCATATTTTATTCTACATTTAATTTGCGCTAATATCTCACATCATGTAACCTCTGGAAAACTCCCAATGCAGCACTTGTGAAAAAATTAGAGTAAGAAGGACAAACAATATCTTAATATTGTTATGAAAATGGTTTTGACTTCCCAGGACCTCTGAAAGCTGGGTTTCGTTCATAAATTGCTGCCGTGGAGAAGAGGACTGGGGGGATGCTGGATATTTGGGTTTGAATTCCAGTATCACCACTCTCTGGCTGTATGTGACCTTGGGCAAATTACTTTGCGTTTTTTTTACCATAGTTTCTTTATTTGCAAAGTAGAGGTTATAATAATGAGGATTAAATTCGTTAAATATCCAAAAAGTATAAAACAGAGCCTGAAAATTACTATTATCTGTAACAACTGTCATCATTATCGTCATCTTCTCCATTATCTTCTTTTACATTGAAAAACCAAGACTTAGTGGGTTATTTAGCTGAGATTTGAACTTCATTTAAATCAGTTTTTAACTGTGAAAGTTTGGATACATTTCTTAGCCTTTGGGAGCTTTAGAGTCTTCATCTGGAAGATGAGTCAAACAAAAGTAGCTACCAGAAGAAATGTACTTAGTAAGTGTTGAATGAGATCACACATGTACAATACTTAGCACAGTGAACATTCACAGCTTTTGTGGTTACTATGGATATAATTATCACTACCATTACAACATGACATTTTATGAATGTGCAGGTCATGTTTTTGTCCAGGGACACTCAGTGCTATGAGTCTTATGACTCCTCCCAAATTTATCATTGAAATCTGATCTTCTTTGTGACAGCATTCGGAGGTGGGGCACTTGGGGAGTGATTAGGTCATGAGGATGAAGCTTTCGTAAATGGGAACTGTGTCCTTATAAAAGAACCTTCTCCTCTTCTCTTTCTACCATGGGAAGATAGAACAAATCAGCAGTCTGCAAACTAGAAGAGGGTCCTCCTCAGATGTAAACTAAGCTGGCATCCTGATGTAGGACTTCCAGCCTCCATGACTGACAAAGAAACTTCAATTGTGTCTAAGCCACCCATCCTGTGGTACTTTGTTATAGCAGCCCAAACTGTCTATGACACTCAGAATATTATGCACTGGCTTATGGGACAAGCAAATAAACCATGGCCTGGCCAAAACAGTCAGGTCCGTGGATATAATTAGACATCCAGCGGCCGGCCAGCAGGCTGTCGGTACTAGGCTGTTTTGAAGTCAACAGAGAACTCACCTTTGATTAGTATTCAGAGGCAGGAAGTTGTGGAAGCTAATCAAACAGCAATCTCCTAAGGACTGTAATTATTTAAATTCTGGGAGCTCTCCATAGAAAGCTCTTCTTATTTTACTTTTTATTAGGAAGCTCTGAACTGTTGATTACTGACAATTACATCTGAGAAATCCCACTCTGACATGGCGATGTGGTTGGCTGGTCTTTTGAAGTGACAATTTTTGGATTAATTGGAAACTAAAGCAGCATGCCGTTTCACACGTAAAGCTGGGAGTACTCCATCCAAACTTGGCCCTCTGATAATTAAAATGTGCTGTGTCGTGATCCCAGTTGATCAGATTGGATTTGTTTGTTTTGCTGTAGATGATACTTCAGGAAAGTTCTCTTTAGTGTAAAGGATTACAACTTCTAACTTTAATGTAATAGATTTTCTTTTCTTTGGTTTTTTTTTTGCGGTACTGGGGATTGAACTCAGGAGCATTCTACCTCTGAGTTAATCCCCCAGCCCTATTTTTTATTCTTTATTTTGAAACAGGGTCTCACTAAGTTGCGGAGTGCCTCACTAGGTAGCTGAGGCTGGCCGAGAACCCAGATCCTCCGGTCTCAGCCTCCCAAATGCTGGATTACAAGCGTGCGCCACCATGCCCGGCTTGCATAGACTTTCAATAAAAAAGATGAACAAATATATTTTGTGGTAAAACAAATTGTCTTAAAAATATGAAGAATACTAATGGGTGGCTCTTTGATTTAAGAAAAACTCCAGGTTAAGAGAGAAACCCTTCTGCAAACACCTCACATTTTCAGATAAGTAAAACCAAGAAACTTTTTTTGAACTTGGCTATTTTAAGATAGTCCAGAGAAGTAGAACCAGGAGGATGTGTGTGTATATAAAATGTTTATACGCAGCTGGGCATGGTGGCACACACTTGTAATCCCAGTACTTGGGATGCTGAGACAGGAGGTTCGAGGTCAGCCTCAGCAATTTAGTAAAATGTTCCGCAATTTAGTAATACTCTCTGCTTCAAAACAAAAAATAAAATAGGGCCAGTAGTGAGTGTAGCTCAGAGGTACAATGTCCCTGGGTTTATTTGTGTGTGTGTGTATAATAAATATCTCTCATATATAAGAATATGTATGTATATGAGATTTCATACATATATGATTCAGGAGATTGTGGAGGCTGGCAAGTCCAAATTAGGCAGGATAGGCCGGCAGGCTGGAGACTCAGGGAAGAGATGATGTGAATCTGAAGGCACTACTGGTGGACTTCCCTTTGCTTTAAGGGAGGCCAGCCTGTTTCTATGAAGACCTTCAACGGATTGGATGAGGCTCACCCACAAATGGAGGTTAATCTGCTTTACTCAATGTCTACTGATTGGAATGTTAATCTCCACAGCTCTAAACAGACTGGTGTTCGAACAAATATCTGGAAATCATGGCACATAAAATTAACCATCACAATGGCTAATTTCACAAGAAATGAAGGAAAATGTGCCTTGCTAGGTTGTAGAAAGTGCTGATAGCTACAGAATCGGAGCCACCCAATGGGCATTGCTAGACCTGGCTGTGGCGCAGGCTGTGCAGGGACCAGGAGATGATGTCTTTAGTGGGTGAGGGATGCGTGTAGAAACTGCAGATCCTGCATAAAGCTGCAAGAGCCACGATTCTCAGGAAAGAGTAATTCTGAAGAAGAAAAGCTGCCTCTTGACTCAGAAAGACAGCTAGGAGGCTTAGCTGAGCCCTGGATCAGCAGGGGAAAACCATGATCTCATGGGTTTGGAGTCTGAATTCTAACTACATGGAGTATTGAGGAAATCCCAGGGTTAAACATTAACATAAAGATTAGACTCAGGGAAAACAATTGTGCTGGGGCAAATGGTAGAAATAAAATGAAAACTTCTCCAGAGGTGCACTTCAACACTTCTGACACTACACAGAAGATAGAGTGTCCCTAAAAATGAGGTCACAGGGGAAAAAAGGAGAAATCATGTAAAAGAGTCCATTGTTAGTTTGAATAGATCACAAAGAAAGGAGTAATTGTAGCTTCTAGTAATCAAAAGGAGGGTGAAACAGAACAGGCAATAAAGCATATTTAAGATGATATAGAGAGAAAAAGATATAAAATGCATGTGGAAATGGAAATATTTACTATGATATACTGCAAAAATAAAATAGTCAGGTTTTAAAAAGAAATAAAGGTAAATAATGGAAAAAAGTATAGACATTGAAATTAAAATCTCAATGGGCAGATTAGGCACACTGGAAGGGAATATTCATGAATCGGAAGCAGAGTTCAGAGCTGAGAAAATTTCCAATAAAAAATAACAGTAGCAATAGCAAGGTGAATACTGACTGACCATACGCTCCGTACCCGATTTGTACTGCTTCCATGTGTCAATGCATTTAATTTTCAGGGAAACCAGGAGGACAGAGGTATTCATGTGGGTGGTGGGATAGCAGGCACAATCGTTTTAGTTTGATCTAGGAATGTGCACATATAAATTTGTGATGCATTATGGTCCTAAATATACAATTAAAGACTATAAAGAGCTGGGTGCCATGCCTGTAATCCCAGTACTTGGGAGGCTGAGGCAGGAGGATTGCAAGTTTGAGGCCAGCCTCAGCCACTTAGTGAAACCCTATTTAAAAATTTAAAAAGAAGGCCTGGGGTGTAGCTCAGAGGCAGAAGGCCCCTGGTTTCAATCCCCAGCACCACTAACAATACGAATAATAATATATATTGAACATATATAATAATATATATTGAATAATATATGTGAACTATATGTATATGTATATGAACTATAATTATACCTCAGAAAAGCTCTGTGTTTGATTAACCCAATCCACAAGGCTGAGTGTTTATTCTTTAGTATCAGAAGAAAGGAATGAATAGAAAAATTCCAAAGAATAAGAACTAGATTAAAAATCAGAACTCTAATGTTGAATCACCCACATTCTAATACCTGTTCGCTCCTTTTACTCCTGTGTAATTAGTTAGGCAGTTTACATGATCTGTTTTCCTTCTGATTCCTCATCTACAAGATGGAGATATTAAGAGGAACTTACATGTTCTGCTTCTTGGACAGTTGAGTTAGGTTTTGTGGTCTCTCAGTCAATTATTCAAAATAACCTTTTTGTTTTGGAATAATGTTAGATTTACAGAAAAGTCGCAAAGATAATACAGAAAGTTCCTGTGTATCAATTTCATATAATTATGGTACATGGTCAAAACTAAAAAAAAAAAAATTGGCACAAACTGTCAGCTAAATTCTTCAGTATATTTGAATGTCACCAGTTGTTCTGTTGACACCCTTTTTTTATTTTGGAGTCCAGTCCAAGTTACCATATTACATGTAGTCATTGTGACTCCTTCAATTCATGACCGTTTCTTAATCTTTTTCTTGCTTTGAATGACATTGACAATTTTTAGTTCATGTATTTTGTGGTTTATCAGTCTGGATTGGTCTGATGCTTTTCTCTTGATTATCCTGAGGCTCTGTGCTTGGGAAAAGCATATCACAGAGGTGAATTCTTATCACGTCATATCGGGGTTCCTGGTACCCCAGGAGTGGTTACTTTGGTCACTTGGTGGGTTTCCTCCAGGTTTTTCCACTATAAACGTGCCATTTTTTCCTTTCAATAAACACTTTGGAAGTGAGTCACTAAGTCTAGCCCATATTTTAGGGGAATTAAATTAAGTTCCACTTTCTGAAGGAGGGTGGGTATGCTCACATATTACTATAAGGAAGATTTTCTCTTTCTTATGCATTTATCTATTATCCAGAAATCTATTTATATCACAGAGAACTATGCCTTTAGTTAATATGATGGTAATTTTAAAATATAGAATAATATTCTGGAGCCTAAGGTCTGGGTTTCAGTTCTTGCTTATTTAAGAAGTATCTCATTATATTTATTGCCTAAAACCCTAGACCTTTGGTGGCTCCGGATGACATCAAATGAATTTTACCTCTTAATATGGATTTGAGCAGCTCCAATAGTATAGTTTAAAAGGAAACTAATATTTAAGAAAATAGGTGCATCTAAATTCCCTGAACAAAATTTTACTAACCTGACTTTGAGGTGTTGACTTTTGAAATGGATGTTAAAATCTGCCCCCCATTATGTATTTTAAGATGTATATATATACAATCATGGGTCACTTAACAGCGAGAACACTTTCTGAGAAACGTGTTAGTAGGTGAGTTCCACATTGTGTGAACATCATAGAATCTACCTATACAACCAGATGGCAAAGCTTAGTACACACCTGGGCTCTATGGTATAGCTTTGCTCCTAGATTACAAATGTGCACATCAGGTTACTATACTGAATATTATAGGCCATTATTACACAGTGCTAAGCCTTTGTGTATTTAAACATATCAGAACACAGGAAAGGAGCCAGATGTGGTGACCACACACCTGTAATTCCAGTACTTGGGAGGATGAAACAGGAGGACTGCAGGCCTTAGTGAGGCCTTCAGCAACATAGTGAAACTCTGTTTCAAAAATAAAATAGGGCTGGGGGAATAGAACAACTCTAGTTTCAACCCCTGTACCATAAGAACCAACCAACCAAACAAACAAACAACAAAACACTCACTGCAGGAAAAGTAGAACAGAAACTAGGTGATAGAAAATTTTCAGGTTCATTATGATCTTACAGGACCACTGTTTCATATGTAGTCCATAATTGACTAAAATATTGATACACAGCACATTATTATATAGATTTATATATTTATACATATATATTTAACCCATATTGACTATAAATTCAAACATAGTTTTATATATTTTATGTGAAATTCAACAGCGATTGGTCAGAGTAGATAGATTTGCTGCTACAAATATGGGTTCTTGTAAAGAATCTGCCAAACTGATTATTTCCTGATAAGTAGACTGTTCAGAAGAAACTGTATTTTTCTGTTTTGGATTGATGAGTAGAATTTTTCAAATTTTCATTTGATTTTTTTTTCTTTTCTTTCTTTTTTTTTTTTTTTTTTTTTTTTTTTTTTTTTTTTTTTTTTTTTTTTTTTGTGGTGGTACTAGGGATTGAACCCAGGGGAATTCTAACTCTGAGCTACACCCCAAGCCCTATTTTATTTTTTATTTTGAAACAAAGTCTCACTAAGTTGCAGAGGATCTCCCTAAATTGCTAAGGCTGGCCTCTATCCTCCTATCTCAGTCTCCTAAGTACTGGGGTTATAGGCCTGAACCACCAAGTCCAGCCATTAGATTGTTAATCATATGTGGAGGGAGAGAATTTATGCCACAGGATGCCTAGGCCCTGTGCTAGGATCTGTAAATACCATTGTATTCTGGGAATCACCACCCTCAGGAATTTTGTAGATCTGCGAAGAGCCAGAAAATACACGACACACAGGGCTTGGTGGCACATGCCTATAATCCCAGTACTTGGGAGGGTGAGACAGAAGAATCACAGGTTCAAGGCCAGACTCAGCAACTTAGTGAGAACCTGTTTCAAAACAAAAAAAGAAAATAGTCCTGGGAGTGTAGCTCAGAGGTAGAATGCCCTGGGTTCAATCCCTAGTAACACACACACACACACACACACACACACACACACACACACACATACACCCCAACACAGTCAAATGAACAAAATTACTGACTATAGGAAAAGCTAAGAAACAGACTGCTAAAGATTAAGCACTTGCTAAAGGTGAGTTCTTTAAAGAGGGTGCTTAGGGAAGGCCGCCCTTAAAGGGAACATTTATGCTGAGAGTTCTTCGAAGAGCAGGTAAATAATCATTGCTGTTACACAGGGCAGGGAGTGCACAGACCCTGGTACGAGACAGAGCCTGCTGGGTCCTGGAAGAGCCAAAGGCCCGTGCAGTGGAGTGGCGAGCCAGAGGAAGAGGCCGAGGGTGGACGCAGGTCGGATCGCGCATGGGCTTTGGAATAAAGCTCGTCCTTTATTCCAGTTGTGACTGGAAACTACTAAAGGTGTTCAGGGTGGTGGTCACGGGACCTAAGTATAATTCCAAATATGACTCCGACTGTGGTCTAGTGAGTGGATTGGATGGGCTGTGTGTTGAAGAAGAACATAAGCTGTTCAGTGGTGTTTAGCCCAGTGATCTTCCAGTCTCGTTTGGCCTCAGAAATATTTCGTATGAGTATGGGTGCGTGCATGTACACGTGCTTTAGTCAGACCGCAAATTATTTTTCTTAAGAACTTAGGAAAATGCTTGGGATATTTTCCCAAGTGACATTTTTTTACTGTTTCTGTGAGGAGCATTGAAAGGTATTTTACTCTAGTGTGAGCAGAGCCATTATGAATATCTTTTTAATGCATTAAAATTTAAGAAGTGCATGATCTGTGTGATGGGGATTGTTTGTTTGGCTCTTGACAAACATGTTATCACATTCCTTAGTGCTGATGCTAATAACATGGTAAACAGTGCCGTCCTACTCAAGAGGAAATTTGGGCCTTGCATTAGTCAGCTTTGCATGGCTTTGACCAAAGTACCTGACAAAAACAACTTAGACCTGGCGTGGTGGTGCACACCTGTAAGGCCAGTACCTGGGAGGCTGAGCCAGGAGGATCACAGAGTCGAGGTCAGCCTCAGCAATTTGGCAAGACCTTATTTCAAAATAAACAAAACAAAAACAAAAACAAAGAAGGCTGGGGGTATGGCTTGGAAGTTAGAATGCCTCTGGCTGGATTCAATCCCCTGTGCTGAAAAAGAGAGAGAGAGAGAAGAGAGGGAGCAAGAGAGAGGGAGAGAAAGAGGGAGGGAGGGAGGAAGGAAGGGAGGGAGAGAGCAAGAGAGAGAGCGAGAGAGCGAGAGAGCGAGAGAGAGAGAGAGAGAGAGAGAGAAAGAGAGAGAGAGAGAGTGTTAGTTTTGACAAGAAGGTGCGAACATTACAACAAAACCTTGGGGATGAATGTTGGAGGAACAGCCAACCATATTTGATCCTTGTCAAGACTGAGTGAAATTATTGTATGTTTGCATAGAATACTGGGGTCCTTTCCTTAAAACTGAAAAGGAGAGAGAGAGGAGAGGAGAGGAGAGGAGAGGAGAGGAGAGGAGAGGAGAAGAGAAGAGAAGAGAAGAGAAGAGAAGAGAAGAGAAGAGAAGAGAAGAGAAGAGAAGAAGGAGGAGAGAGGAGAGAGAGAAAGAGAAAGAAAACAAGTTGTAGATTTTTTTTTTTCCATATGCATTGATCTGCTAGTGTGAATATAGTTTAAAATATTTTCCTGACTGTAAATGAAGAATTGTGGGAATAATACTTTATAGTTTTTGTTGAAACCTACTCTAGTTTTATTTTGGAAAATTTTAAGGAAATCCTAATGTTGTGGAATAACATGGTCCCACTTGTGGGTCCTTGGCCTCCTTGATAAAAAGAATTTTAACACATGCCAGTCAGGAACAAAAAAGCAGGTATTTATTCAGGAAAATAAGAGACTCGGGGAAAGCAGGTAAGCGGAGGTCTTCTGAGTCATGGAGCAGGAGGGCAAGAGGGAGTCTTTGCCTCCTTTGGTCCTTATATAGATTTCCAAGAGGGGGTTGACACAGAAGAAGTCCAAACCTCCTCCTCACAGGTATAGGTGGGCGTTCCAAGAAGGGTGGGCACAGAAAAAGTTGGATCCTCCTCCTTTCTCTGGTTTCAAAAAGATAAGAGGTCACTGGCTGAGATCTGACCTTTGTCCTGAATCTCAGGTGGGGGCTGGGATTCAGGGGATTAAAGATGTGGCCCACTGAGATTTCTGCCTAAGATTTGGACACACCCTATAGGGTGGAGTTAACTTATGAACTCTCCCCGATTTTAAAACTATATTTTTCCTTTCCTTCCCAATGTCTCCTTTCTGCCTAAATTTTTATTCATTCTACTCTCCCTCATCACTAATATAGTTTATTTGTGAGTTTTAGAAGACATAAATGAATATAACCGAGCTAATGAAATGAGAGTATATAAAGCCCTGAAATACTTTTGATATTCAGGTAAGTAAAACACACACACACACACACACACACACACACACACAATCTTATCTCCATAAAATTATATCTCTGTAAAATTAAAGCTATAAAAATTAAAAATTGTTTACGGAGGTTTAAAAGATGAGCATGACCACACCAAATGGGAAGAAAAAAAATTCCAAAGATGAATTAGATAAGACAAGGGAATGTGTTTAAAGATTACCTACCTTTCAAAGCCACTCAATGTTCTGTTTTATTAAAATATGACTCTATTCTTCTGTGGTGGCTCAGAGCTGTAATCCTAGTACTTGGGAGGCTGAAACAGGAGGATTGCAGATTTGAGGCCAGCCTCAGAAACCTAGTCATACCTTTTTTTCAAAATAAAAAATTAAAAAGGGCTGTATGTGTAGCTCAGAGGTAGAATGCCTGTGGGTTTGATGAGGTAGGCTAGGAAGCGAAAAGTTAGGTAGGAAGGATGGTATTGGGAGGATCCAGGAAAATATAGTTAAAAAAAAAAAAAAATCTGGAGAGTTAAGCTAACTCCACCCCTTGGAAGTTTTTTTTCTTAGGAAGTCCTGCCTCCACCTGAGGCCCATGCCCTAATCTCTGGAAGTCCTGCCCCCATCTGCAATTTCCACACCCATCTGACCACCTATCGCCCACCTGAATCGGAGGAAGAGGAGGATCCAAACCCTTCCCGTGCCCGTCCTCCTGGGATAATAAAGGGCCCGGACGGAAGAGGCGGTCTCTTCTTTCCTCGATTCACCTCCCTGATGCGTGCGGTTTGCCCTCCTGCTCCATGCCTTACCCTCCCCTTTCCTGTTTCCCTCTGAGTTCCTGAAATAAAAACCCTGCCTGTTGTTCCTGACTGGTACATGTTAAAATTCTTTTTATCACGAATACCAAGGATCCACGAGTTGGGGATCGCGGCACCCCATAATAGGTTCAGACCACCTCTCCCCAGTATTAAGAAAGGAAGGAAGGAAAGAAGAAAAGACAATAGGAGCCTATTGACATAAAGTAAAATTCCAGTGATCAATGACAGCATCTAGACACTAGACTGAACCCCCACCCCCTCCTCCAAGAGACAAGTTCAATGTTCACATTCACTGTCAACTCAAGTGTCGGCCAACTCCCTAGTGTTTCATTTTGGGTTATATTTTTTATAAACACCAACACATATGCATTTTCTTGGGCATTGGGAACACTGAATGAATTTGACATGCTTGATTTTTTTTCTCCTTTGCCTTGATCAAAGATAGAACAGCAATTAAGAGCTGTTGCAAACCCTTGGAAACAAATTAGGAGTATTTTAGCAATTAGCATCACAGGATGACTTGCCTTGAGATCCCCTGCAGCAAGGAGTTAATGCTCCCGCTATTTAAAATTCAGTGATAGTTAGAAAGGGGTTTTAAGGCTCTTTCTTATTTCATGACCACAGCAGATTTTCCTTAAGAAGTTTTTCAGTAATTCCAAGCAATTCTTTTAAACTGAATTTCTAATTTCATATGAGTATTTTAGCATCGGGTCATTTTTGGCAATTATTCCATGAAGTGTTCAATTTCTCTACTTAGGCTGTGAGCTTTAAGATGACCCATATTTCACAGTGTGTGTGTGTGTGTGTGTGTGTGTGTGTGTGTGTGTGTGTGTGTGTGATGTTTTTCAATTAAAGAATTAGAGAACATGATAAGGATAGATATTCTTTCATTGCTAATTGCAGAAATCATTTCACAGTGTAAAAAACCAGGGTGTCTATGTAATCCACCCCCCTCCCCAAGGTGTCTTGGTACATGTCTACTAGCACAGCTTTGAGTTTGACTAAATGAGGAAAATGTCCCATCACTTCCAAAGCCAAAGATGAAATGTTCATTTTAGTCTTTGTTCAGAAATTTACTCATGTTATGGCCTTGAAACTCTGCCTGTTACCACCTGGAACAATGGTTTCTGGCTCAGACGGTCGATAGTTAAACTCTATAGGAATCAATTTCAATATCCCTTTTAAGGAAACATTGAACAGTTTGGTTTTGACTGACTGTAAACCTCTCTGGGAATTCTTAACACACTAATCTATGATCTCATTTCCATGTCTGGTTCCCGAGCCCTCACTCAGACCTTAACTTTCTAGCAGCTGAAACATCGGAATGGGCTATTAAGTAATTCTAGAGTTGACTTCTTCCAAATGAGTGTTGCCAGATACACTTTGTAATGTACCAGGTGCTTTATCTTACTCAACAACCCATGTCTGGTTCTCAGAAAATTACTGTACATGGTTGGCACTCAAACATGTTTGCTGGAGTGGATGGACATCTAATTATGCTGGCCCCCAAAGCATGAAGAAGCCAGAAAATAATGGACCTTCTTAAGCTTAAATGTTTCTCATTGCATTTCTGTAAAGTCCTTGATCCGGCATTCAATGCCCACTCTGATCTAACTCCAATGTCACCATCCAGTCTCATTTCAAATCTGCCATGTTCTCCACTCTACCTATTTCCGCTCCTTTCTCCATGTCTCCATTTGATCTAGAAGCTTCCTGTTCCTAGACAATGCTTTTCTACTGACCCTGACCTTTGCCCTTTTAATGTCCTGGAATCCGCTTTATCCCAAATTCATGTATTAGGTACAAACCACCTTTTATAGCTCAGCTAAAATAGCATTTCTTCTATGTTCCAGTGTGGTTGCATATTTCTTTCAGCCTTTTCATCTTGTAACAAGCCTACCATGTACCTGAGACGCTCTTCCCACTAGGTTGTAAATTCTCCCTCTTGTGTATCTGTTTCTGATATGCTGTCCCAGAAATGAGGGCACCAGAATCCCTCAGATAAATGTTGCTGAGTGGAGAGACTCAGGAATGTCTCCCACAAATCTGCCCCAAAGTCTCCATTAAATTCAAAACTTAAGGGGCTTTTGGAGACAGTGGCTTTAATTAGAATAAGGCACCATGTTGTTCTAGATTTCCTGGGAAGGTGTCATAGTGATTCATTAGGATATCATTTGGGATTCCTGAGTGTGACTAAGCAATTCTGTATCCAGAAACATACACACACACACACACACACACACACACACACACACACACACACACACACACACACATGTCAAGACTTCCTGAGATTATAGCCAGCAGGGGTTCTCAGTACCAGCTGATTATCAAAGTCACCTAGGATATTTTTAAAATATTTTAAAAACTTATAACTTCTTATACGTTCTGCTTTTGTAGGTTTATAAACAAGAAGATCAGGGAGCCATGTTTGTAAAAACTCCTTCAATGATTCTAGTGTCAGCTTGACCTGGGGACTAGAAAGAGACAGGATCTATTAGAGGGAATATTTTTTGAGAAGTTTGTGGGAACATCAACTTAAGAGAACTGAGTATGTTGGGTGCAAGGGATGGGAAGGAAGAGAAAGAAAATCAATGAAAAGATAATGAGAAATTTACTCATTCATTGACCGAATTGCCAGGCTTTGTGGCAGACACGGAGCATTCCCCTGGTGTGCCCTGGTGAGGAAGGCAGACGCCCCAGGCCCTAGAAAGGGAGGAGAACAGGGCAGTCTTACAGTACGTGCAGGGCATGGAGCTCCGAGCGTTTGTGCAAGCGATTCTTTTTCTGAGGAGTGCCTGTTCTTCATAGATGGTGCTTTCTTTCTGGTCCTCACATGGCACAAGGTACAAACAAGCTCCCCAGGACTCTTTTATAAGGACCGTAATCCTGAGAACGCCCTCATTACCTAATCACTGTCCAAAGGCCACACCTTTTAATCCTATCACCTTGGGATTCAGTTTCAATATATGGACTGTGAAGGGGACCCCAACCTTCAGACCATAGCAGAGTTGGTCAAGTCAGACACGGTCTGCAGAGTGGCTCTATGCAAGTCAAGTGATGGGGTCATCATCCGTGAGCATGCTGGGAGTGCTCAGGAATGCTGGGAGTGCTCAGGAATGCTGGGAGTGCTCAGGAATGCTGGGAGTCCATGCCAGACTGCAGTGGTCTGGTGTGTAGTGCAGGCAAGGAAGAAGAAACAGGAAATGGACATCATTCTTTTTAAAAGTTTGCCAGTAAAAGGGAAAGCAGAGATAGAATGGGAGTAGGTGGGGATAGAATGGGAGTAGGTGCGGATATAGAGTAAATGAGGGATTTTTATTTAAAAACAATAGATAGAATGAGCATGCTGATAGAATCATGTATTATTAAGAGTCAGTGGAAGCCCAGCGTAACAGCACATACTTTTATTTTTATTTTATTTATTTAATTTAATTTTTTTTGTGGTACTGGGGATTGAACCCAGGGACATTTTACCTCTGAGCTACATCCCCAGTCCTATTTTTTATTCTTTATTTTGACACATGGTTTCACTAAGTTGCAGAGATAGCCTCACTAAGTAGCTGAGGCTGGCCATGAGCCTGTGATCCTCCAGTCTCAGCCTCCCAAGTACTGGGATTATGAGCACGCACCACCATGCCCGGGTATACAGATAGCACATACTTGTAATCCCAATACCTGACAGGCTGAGAAAGGAGGATCGCAGGTTTGAAGGCAGAACATAGTAACTTAGTAAAGCCGTGTTTCAAAACAAATAAAAAGAGAAAAGGAAAAAGAAAAAGAAAAAGAAAAAAGCCGGGGGAGTATAGCTCAGAGATAGAGTGCCCTTCACACACCACAAAAAGAAAGATTAAGTGGAAAGTAAAAAAGGAGATTGAAAATAGAGTAGAGAGGAGACTATATTGACAGACAAGGGTCCTGAAAAGGGGAAAGAAGACTGATCCTTAATATAGTTGAAAGGATTTACTGTATTTAGAATAAGGAACAATTTTTCCATTGCTGCAGGAAAGAAAGAAGGAACAGCTTGGGGTAGATAGAGTATGCTCAGAGAGTTGCTTTAGAAATCGTTGGAGCTCTTATCTTCTATTATCAGTTTTACCTGTGAGATGGGAAGAGAGACAACTTTAAGGTAGTGGGGAGAGGATGTGAGTGTCAGAGATTTAAAATATCCCTCTGGGGAGTGGAACAGAAGACATGAGTGGATGAACTGTCAGGAGGCATTAAGATCCAAGATGTCAGGTCATCAGTAATGAGCATCCCTCATCCCTCAATGCCGCACGAGGCGCCAGCACAGCCCATTGCAGCTGTAGGGAAGGCGGGTGGTTGGATTGATCCCGAATTCAAACAGGGTTGATGGTTGGTACCACGCTCACTGCTTTTCTCCCTTCCTCCTAACTAACAAAACCCTCATCAGTAACTTCCCTCCTCATCTTAGACATGTGCATCAGGAAAGACTGGTCCATCCACACCTGAGGAGGTTGGTCTTGATTAGTCTGGGCCATCATGGTGTTCCTTTACCAATGACTTATCTGGGCAAGGGTATGCTCATGTAGTGTCATTCGAGGCAATGAGGGGAATTCCACAGAAAGGGACAGATTTTCTCACTTATAAAAAGATACAGAGAGAAGAGATGGTCCGTTTCCTACCCTGGACTGCTGTCCTGCTTGCAAGTGATTCTTGGTGAACTACTCTGAGATAAGGTGGCATATAACGATGCGGGGATGAATGGTAGAATTTTGCAGTTGATGGTATAACGGAACCAATGCCCTCTTGTTACATGAAGTCATCCCCTTCCCTTATTGTTTATGACATTTTGAATAGATGTTTTGATGTTTGAATCTGAAAGTAATCTACCTGATATATACCCGATATATACTTGAGGAATGCATTGGAAAGATACGATGCAAAAGCCCTTGAGGGCTTTGGCTGGATCCTGCTAGAGATGGTGGCCTCTGCAGTTTAAGATGGAGAGGGCAAGAGAGTTGCTGTTTGATGAAAAAAGGGGGCTGATGAAGCAGAAATCCTGAGGGCTCTTGGCCAGAAGCACAGAGAAGTCAAAGAAACAATGTCTTGAGAGTAGCTGAATATGAAAGATGGAGAGACCAGAGAAATGGGTAGAACTGAATTTATTCAGATACTTTGAGATTTTCCTAACATTGTCACCTTTGGGGAACCATTTAGCTTTTTCTTTCAGTACTGTGCGTATCCTTACAAGGGAATCCACATAGGAGTCCATCAGCAGAAGCGGGAGAGGCAAAAGTGCCTTGTTACCTTCCACGTGTTTGGGAAATAAAGAGGAAACAGCATATTCTAGTGAACATTTGTGGGGAGACTTGCTTTTAATAGGGAGCTACGCATTGCACTTCTTCCGCCCAGACGCCGTGCCATTTGGAGAAGATGGTAATTAGCAGGGTACACTCTCGCCCATTCATGCATTTAAAAGTCCAGGCTTGATTCACAGAAGCTGCAACACAGGGTAGTTACTATGAAGCAGAGCGTTTTTATGTGGGACATTTACTTTTAATAGAAAAATCTGTGCTATGACATTCATAGTCTAACTGCCTGACTGCTCCTGTCTTTCCCATTTCTCCCACTGATGCCATTTTTATAATAGATTATTCTTCTAGAAATAGTGCCCAATGTTTTATTCATACTTTATGTGAAATGAGGAGTGCTGAGTTCAGAGGGAAGTTGTGTTGTGCTTCTGAGGAGGGCTATGTAATTGTTCCTTATGACATATAGCAAGCATTTCCCACTTACTGCTGCTGTTTGGCTGCCTTCTAATTGGCACATTGTATACCCCATTTCTTCTTCTGGAATATTCTGATTTGTTAGACAGATAAACAGAGCCGGTGGTGTTTCATAGACAAAATCACTCATTATACTCTTTTGGACACTCTTGGAGTCTTTCCTGATAAACTTTGAGAAGATATTTTGGCTATCTTCCTTTTTAATCACTTTTCATTTTTTTTTATTCCTAGAAGATTTTTATCCTTATTATCCAATCTCCTCCCCTTCCCACTATGATTTTCTGCTCAGTGTTTTGCATGTCTTCTTGTCTTTCAGCAATTCAACGATCTAACAATATAGGAGCCCAAACAGTATGCTTGTTAAGCTATTCCTGATGAAAAATTTCTTTAAGACTTATCCTTTTTAGGGGTAGGAGCATTTAGCAAGAGCATATATGGAGACAGAAATACCTGAGTCCATAAAAACAGAATTACCAATAATTGAAGACAAAGCAGTGTAATGAGTGTTTGGGTTTCAGGAGATATTTTAGTCCCCTTTCGTTTTCTCACCAGTTAGATAACAACCAACATGGCTTAATTTGTTCTAAGTACATTCTAATTCATCCAAAATCAGATGTTAGTTAAATTTTTAGAAGTTTAGGATTTTTGTTTTGTTTTGCTTTGTTTTTGTGATTTAGAAGCTATGTGAGTCAGACCAGGCCAAGCTATGCTGCAGTAACAAATAACTCCATAAAATCATAGATCTACTTCTCAATCAATGGCTATTGGGCAGAAAGTTTTGTCAAATATAGTCACTCAAAGATCCTGGATCATGGAAACTCTATGTCGTTGTCCTGTGCTTCTGTGATAATTCTAGCCAGAGGAAGGGAATGAGGTGAATTATGGCCTGTTTTTTCTCATTGGTCAGAAAAAGTCTTCAGGCTATGCCCTAACTTCAAAGGAGATAAAGGAGTGCAATCTCATATATGCCAAAAGTATTTACTAAACAGAACTAATACTCCTTACCCAAGTAATGCATACTCATTGAAGAAAAATTTGAAGGTAGAAAAACAGGTAAAAACAAATTGCCTTAGTCTGCTCAGGCTGCCACAACAAAATACCATAGGTTGAGTGACTTACATAATAGATATTTATTTCCATACAGTGTTGGAGGTTGGGGAATCCAAGATCAGGGTGCAAGCTGACTCAGCTCTTGGCTTGAAGAAGGCCACTTTCCCACGGTGTCCTCCCATGGCCTTTTCTTGTTGCACGTGCTGGAAGAGAGAAGGCAAGCTCTCTGGTGTCTCAAAGGACAGTAATCCTATCAGAATTGGGCCTGACCCTCATGGCTACATTTAAACCTAATTAACTCCAAAGGCCCCACTCCAAATATAGTCCATACCGGGGGTTAAAACTTCAACAGGAACACAAACACCCAGTCCACAACAAAAATATTGCCTGCAGTTGCAGTAACCAGGGGCACTGAATAAATGTAGAAACTCTTCTCATGACAGTAACTGAAATGCTAGTTTGTTTGTTTTATTTATTTATTTGACGGTGATGGGGATTGAACCTAGTGACATTCTCCCTCTGAACTCTACCCTCAGCCCTATTTTATTATTTTATTTAGAAACAAAGGATCTCACTAAATTGCTGAAGGCCTCACTAAATGGCAGAGGGTGGCTTCAAATCTGAGATCCTCCTGTCTTAGCCTCCCAAGTTCTGGGATTACAGACATGGTTCACCATGCTTGGCTGGTTTAATTTTAATAGATGTTTATTTGAGCTTAAAGGAAAAGGAACTCCTCAGAGTTTATGAGAGAATCCAAAGCCAAAGGAGGAGCTTGAGGGGTATAGGCCCTAGGGGCCAGGGCTGGGAATTTCACATAGGACTGGGAATTTCACATCTCCTGGGGGACAGAAATAAAGCCTTATCAGTGGAACTATGATGCAGTCCATCCATGGGAAGAGGATAGGAAATCTTTCTTACAAGACTGGAGAAGTAACAAGGAAATGAGATGTCCACCTAGGGGAGAAACAGTTTCCTGTGACAAGTTGAAACTCTAATTCTGCTCTCCAGGTGGTCTGATATTACTGCTCATGTATTGCAGGGTTAGGGGTTGCGGTACTGGAGATTGAACTCAGGGGCATTCTACCTCTGAGCTACACCCCCAGCCCTATTTTTTATTCTTTATTTTGAAACTGAGTCTCACTAAGTTGCGGAGGGCCTCACTAGGTAGCTGAGGCTGGCCGAGAACCCGGATCCTCCGGTCTCAGCCTCCAGAATGCTGGGCATAGAAATTAACATGAAAACTGGGGTAAGTCATAAGAGCATCCTGGGTCCCCAACGGAATGAGGCATAAATCACTCTTTAAGGAAGTTGGCATAATTACCACAGGAAATGCCTTTATATCTCACCATCCAAAGACAAAATTGGTTAATATGTTAGTAAAATTGCCTCTGGGGATTCAAGATTATCTATCTATCTATCTATCTATCTATCTATCTATCTATCTATCTATCTATTATAATTGCAACCCTAATATTTTTAGTTACAGAAAGCAAGATTTTCTGCAAAGGAAATATGGCTATCTCCTGATGTCAAAAAGAAAATGTGATTAATTTGAGGCAAAACAGGAATTTAGAAAAGGATAAACCAAGAAAACATGGCTCAGTAAGCATCCAAACAATGCTTTTGTCCCCACTGTATTGTAACATGTGTGAAATCATTTCCATTTCATTGATTCCTGCAGGTATTTCCCTCCGCAGAGGGGCTTTCCAATCAGCAACCTCCACATCAGCATCTCATGGCCTTTTCCTTCATGTCTAATTAGACTGAAAGATGGATGATTTCTTCAGAGCATCTTGTGAGAATTGATCAAAGGGATTATACACCTGCAGGTTGTTTGGATGAATACAGTGTCAACACTTCCCTTCTTCCTGTGCAGGTAACATAATAGGGACTGAATGAGCAGGCAGAGATGACAGCTAGCTATTAAGGAGCTTCAGTTTCTTTGCAGAATTCCAAGTAGTTCCTTATGTGGCCCGCTCATCCTTAGTCACAGCGCACAACCTTTCTTTGGGCAGCATGGACAACTTTCTACCTCCAGTGACAGCTTATACTACATTTCTGCCAGGCAGGGATGTTTTGGAGGAGGCCAGCTACCCCCTTCCCTCTCTGATGGGTTCTAATCAATTGAGGTCACATACAAAGAGCCAAATAGGGATCAAAAGGTAAGATGTACTTGTTTAATGATAAAGCTGGTCTGAAGAATTCCACCGAGTTCAAGTCTTCTTGGTCTGAGGACCAAGATTCCAGGGTCATAGGACTGTGACCTCTGCACTCAGTTGCCAAAGGAGAAAATAGAAGAGAAAATGCTGATTGCTGGCTGGGCCCTCTGGGTCTTCTTACGGCACCATGGTAGATGTAAGCAGTGCTCATCAGTATTTCCCACCCTTCATCTCTTCCTTTACTCATGGAAGACCATATTTCTCAGCCCCCTTTGGAGTCAGAACATATGACTGTCTGATGGGCTGTAGCAAGAGCTAAACTGTGTCACTTCTGAGCTGAAGCAACGAGGGTACAATTGTCTATGCTCACTGAGGTGCCTCATTCCAGACCTAAATCCTATGTGTGAAAGATAGTTTAGACCCCACGAGAGGCAATTGCAATGGCTTTACTTGGCAGGCCAGGTGGTGGTGGGGGAAATCACTCACACCTGACATGGTACCAGGTAGTGCACTGTGATCTTTAGGAAGAGCTGTATTTTTTTCTTGGTACCCTAACTTAGTGAGACTCTGTTTCAGAATAAAAAATAAAACAGGACTGGACATGTAGCTAAGTTAGGGTGTGCTGGACTTGAACCGATGATCTTTCTGTCTCAGCCTCCCAAGTACTGGAATTACAAGTGTGTGCCACCATGCCTGGAAAGAAAGAGCTGCTTGTGAGGACCCAGCCTCCCACCCCCTGATCTTTGGCCAGCTGCTGTTGTGCCTGTTTGCATTCCTAGCCTAAAAACCTCCACCTGGACGCCTCAAAACAGGGTAAGGTGTCGAAGACACTTTGCCCACTCTGTCTCAATATTTTTCCCTCCTAGCCCCTCTTCTTCCTCCTCCTTCTAGCCCTGAGGTCCATAAAATGACAGGAGTCTCTTATTCAGAGTGCCTTCCTTCCCCACCCCCTGCCGTCTGTGCTGCATGTCACCTGACCCTAACCTGGGTCCGTTCCCTGGAGAAAAATGGAATGTTGTACGAGCTGGCGTCCTTTCTGCTTAGCCTCTTATCTTCAGGATCATAGCAAGTAAGTAAAGGCTCAGGTATCCTTTTCAGTTTGGCGCTTTGTCTTTGACCACTTCTCTACCTGGCAGTGCTTTAACATTCTCTGCTTCTAGTATGTAGAACTCCCAAGTTCTGCTCTGGGTGTAGGTGCCAGAAGACTGAAACAGCCTGGAAATCTGAGCTACCACATGGAAAATAGTAGCCTTAGGGTGATTCTACTTTGGTGAGTGAGAAATGCACTTTTTTTTTTTTTTTGAGCCACTGAAATTTTGGTGCTAACTTTTACTACAGCATATCAAAGCTTAGCATTACTGAAATGTGCATACGACTAGAAGAGTGAATATCTACTGTTCCAGGACTGTGGAGAAACTGCCATCTTGGGATGGCAAAAGGATGAAAAAGATAGAGATGTCCCAGCACTGAGTGATTTTCAAGGCAGGGGTCATGATGGGCCCTCTTGTTCAAAGGGCCCCGTGGGATTGCATTAAATTACAGAGCTTCTGTGAAGCAAAGGAAACCATTAAGAACTTTAATAGAGAGCCAACAGAATGGGAGAAGATTTTTGCCAGCTACTCCTTCAATATAGGACTAATATCTAGAATATACAAAGAATTTAAGAAACTTACTTCTAAAAAAGCAAACAACTCAATCAAAAAAAATGGGCAAGTGAATGAAATAAATATTCCACAAAAGAAGAAATACAAATGGCCAATAAATATATGAAAACATGTTCAACATCATTAGCAATCAGGAAGATGTAAATCAAAACTACACTGAGATTCCATCTAACCCCAATTAGAATGGCAATCATCAAGAGGTTGAACAACAATAAGTGCTGGTGAGTATGTTGGGAAATAGAAACTCTTCTATACTGTTGGTGAGATTGCAAATTAATACAGCTGCCATGGAGATCAGTGTGGCGATTCCTCAGAAAATTGGGAATGGATTCATCATCTGATCCAGCTCTATCACTCCTGGGCATCTTTCGAAAGGGACTGAAATCAGAATATTATAGTGTTACATGCATATCCATGTTTAAAGCAGCATTATTCACAATAGCCAAATTATGGAACCAAACTAGGTGTCCATCAACAGATGAATGGATTACAAAATTATGGGATATGTGCTTAGCAATCAAGAGGAATAAAATTATATATTTTGCAGGAGAATGAATGGACCTGGAGAATAATATGTTAAGTGAGATTAGCCAGTTACAGAAAGTGAAGGGCCATATGTTTTCTCTCAGATGGAGAAGCTAAGGATTAATCAGGATACAAGAGGGACTTTAGATAATGGAGGAGAAACCCCAGTGGAGCAAGGGAAGTGGTCCAGGGGAGAGGGTGGTGAGAGGAGGGAGAATTAACAAAGGAAGCACTGATGTCATGTACATATGTGAAATTACCAATGCCAATCTCAATAGCATGCATGGGGAAGAGGAGGGTGTGGGGAGGGAGCGGGGTGGAAATTCACCAAGTGCTGTGTGCATGTGTGTTACTATCCCTCTGAACTATATTATGATGTGAGACTACAATGTGCCAGTAAAAGTATAAAACAATGGCCCCATGGATGTCAGGCTCTCCCTAGACTTTCCAATCATGTTAGTGTTGAGGATCTTGAGACAATGCCATTACCTTTGGAGAAGAAACGCAGAAACCCTGCAGTACGTTCTGGGCTGCTTCAGTCTTCAGATATGGAAGTTCATGTCGCCTCCCACCCAAGGTGAGCCACCCAGCTTGGTAGAGGTATTAGCTGAGGGTATGGGGAAATCTAAAATGGGTGGTAGGAAGGGAATAAGGGAGAATGAAGATTTGAGTTATGACCTCAAGGTCATGTGGAGCAGCAGGAGCTACAGTTTGCTTCACTAAGTTCCCCAGGAAACAAGATCAACCTGAGTCTTGTAGAAGCCATTCCCAGATAATTCAAATTCACTCTTAGACACAAATGAGTACGGGTACCCAAGGAGTGAACTGTGGTGAATGCTGAGGTGCTCCACCCCGATCCCCACCTGAGGATGCAAGCATCTATTCCCCAACTGCTGGGAACGTGAACTTCTTACTGCTTGCAGCTGTGTCTCCCACTGGGGATTGCCTCACCCAAAGGCATGTCACTTCCCAGCAGATGGTCCATGCTGCATGAGGCGGAAATCAAAGTCCTGGCCCTCTCCTCTCAAGCTGGGAGAACTCTGAAAGTTGCTGTTTGCTCCAGAGCTCCCCATGCAATGGGCTGAGGCTACAGGTGCCCTTGGGCTGCAGGCAATTTCTCCCTCTTCCCCCTTTCTGCTTTCCTCATTTCCTTCCAAGTCTATCTCCTGGAAATCCTCCTCAATAAACCTTCTGCACACATTTCTCCACCCCAAAGTCTGGTCCCAGGAAACCCAACCTAAAGTACCTTCCCTTTGTAGAAAGTAGAAAAGGGGAATAAACATGGTGCCTCCCAATACCAGGGATTTCCTACTTTTCCTACTTGGATCTTAAGAAAGAAATGAACATATGTGATGAGTGTCTAACATATGTCCTGCACTGAGCTATCTTTCCATGTGATTTGCACACCTTGGTATGGAAATGGAGCCTCAGGGCACTAAATAAATTGCCCAAGGTCATTCCCTAACTACAGCTCCAATTTTTTCACTATGGCTTTTAAAATTTATTTATTTTAACTAATTTTTTTTACAAAGCCAGTTAGAGAAAAGAAACCCAGACAAGAGATGTACACATATGTGGAAGTACTACTCGAGTGCTGGGAAGAGCCCAGACCTCTCTGGGTGTTCAGTGTTCTTCTTAGCTTGTCTCAACAGCTAGCCAGTTGATGCAGGAGCATGTGGAATTGGGCTCTCTCAGGCACTGTTCTTGCTGTTTATTGTGAGGGAACCAATTTCATCAGCTCCTGACACTCAGAAAACTGACCTTTTCCTCTTCTTTTCTGTCCTCTATCCCCTGCTCACCACCAACTGTGTTTTTATTATAAAGGTTGTTTAGAAAGCATTGCATAATGGACCCTCTCTTCAGCAGGATTGACTTTTTCTGTTTCCCTCCTTCCCTCCTTTCCTCCTTTCTC
>PVLC010014505.1:0-39239 GCA_004027655.1 Graphiurus murinus | reverse complement strand
GGAGTGAGATCTAGGACATATAGAGGTAAAGTGCCTTGTTCATTTAATAGATATTCATTGAGTAATGTGTGCACTGTGCTGGGCATTAGCAATACATGAATGAACAAAACACTGTCTGCCCTCAAGGGGCTCACAGTTCAGAACCCAAGTTTTTCCAGGTGAATGATTATAGACAAACCACTTTTGTCATTTGGACCCTGTGTGTCCATCATATTACAGATAAAGTTGTAGGTTAGATATTTCTAGCCTTGCTGCTTGGTCCTTTTTATTGATACTGGTAAATTTATAATCTTTGGAAAAAGTCAGCTTGCAGTATTTATATTGATAATGCCTTGCATGTATATAGTATTTTATACTTTTCGGTATTTTCATTTGAACCGTGAAAAAATATGAAGTATAGAACTATTGTCCCATTAAACAGATAAGAGGAATCCATGGCATGGAAGACAGCCAGAATTAGAATTTCATTTGCCTGTGTGTGCGTGGTAGCACATACCTGTAATCCCCATACTTGGAAGGCTGAGACAGGAGGAACTCAGATTCAAGGCCAGCCTCAGCAATTTAGCAAGAACGTGTCTCAAAATAAAAGGTCTAGAGGTATAGCTCAGAAAGTGCCCCTGAATTCACGAACCTGGATCCTCTGGTCTCAGCTTCCCAAATGCTGAGATTACAAGTGTGCACCACCACGCCTGGCCCCTTTTGAAACAGGGTCTCACTGAGTTTCTATGGGTCTCACTAAGTTGCAGAGGCTAGCCTTGAACCTGTAATCCTCCTGTCTCAGCCTCCCAAGTACTGTGATTACAGGCATGCACCACTGCAACCAGTTCTCACCTAGTGCACTTTACAAAAAGCACTCAGAACATCGTTTGGTCTGACATGATGTCAAGTGAGTTTTGTTTTTGGGGTTTTTTTTTGCAGTACTGGAGATTGAACTCAGGGGCATTCTACCTTTGAGCTTTACCCCCAGCCCTTTTTTTATTCTTTATTTTGAAACAGGGTCTCACTAAGTTGTGGAGTGCCTCACTAGGTACCTGAGGCTGGCCGTGAACCCAGATCCTCTGGTCTCAGCCTCCCAAATGCTGGGATTACAAACATGCGCCACCACGCCTGGCTTCAAGTGAGTTTTTTGTTTTTGTTTTTTGGCAAGGGGGAGGTGGTGTTTTGGGGGGTTTTTTTGTATTGAGGATTGAACCAGGGTCATTTTACTTCCAAACTACACTCCTAACCCTTTTTATTTTTGTAGTACTGGGGATGGAACCCAGGGGCCTTTTATCTCTGGGCTACACCCCCAGCCTTATTTTTCTTTTTGGAAACAGGGTCTCACTAAGCTGCTGAAGCTGGCTTGAATGTGCAACCCTCCTTAGCCTCCCAAGTACTGAGATTACAGGTATTCCACTACTCCCAGCATCATGTAAAGTATTATTTTGGTTAGTTCAAGGAGAATGGAGTGTCTCCTTCATTGGGCTAGAGCAGTGTCCATCTCTACCCTACATAGATTTTTGCTTTTTCCCCTTCCCATTTCTATCATTCTATAGTATATTTTTAGTACTTGTTATGACAGATTGACTGTCATCCAGAATTGTTGGGAGGGACCAGAAGTGTTTCAGATTTCCTAATTTTTAGATTTTGGCCTATCTGTATAGATTTTGTAAGTCCACGTCAGTGTCTGTAATCCAAAAATCTGAAATTGAAATGTTCCAAAATCCAAAACTTTTTGAGTGTCATGTTAGAGCACAAGTTTCAGATTTCATAGCATTCAGAATTCAAGTTTTTGGATCAGGGTGCTCAAGCTGTATTTGCTTTTGTTGTTTTGTTTTTGTGGCACTGGGGATGGAACCCCGAGGCATTCTATGTCCGAGCTATGCCCCCAGCCCTGTTTTATTTTTATTTTGAAACAAGGTCTCGCTAGGTAATGAGTCTCACTACTTGCTGAGGCTGTCCTCGAACCTGCAATCTTCCTGTCTCAGCCTCCCAAGTACTAGGATTACAAGTATGCGCCATCACACCCGGCTTTTTTTTTTTTTTTTTCTTTTTTGCGGTACTGAGAATTGAACCCAGGGGCATTCCTCCTCCAAGCTACACCCCCAGTCCTATTTTTATTCTTTATTTTTGAAACAGGGTCTCACTAAGTTGTAGAGAGCCTAAGTAGCTGGGGCTGGCCACAAACTCAGATCCTCCAGTCTCAGCCTCCCAAGTACTGGGATTACAAGCATGTACCACCACACTCAGCTTTTGTTCTGTTACTTTACAAATAAAATTTTATAATTCTCATTTAAGAGTCCTTATCCATGTTAAAAATACAGTTCTCCACTTTCTCTCTGGGTCAATGACAAAAGTTTATTTTTGTTTCTAATCCTTAATTATTATTCTTTGTGTCCTCTAGGTAGCACAGAGCTGACAGGCAGCACCAATCTGATCACACATTACAACCTGGAACATGCCTATAATAAATTCTGTGGAAAAAAGGTGAAGGAGAAGCTAAGTGACTTCCTGCCTGACCTGCCAGGGATGATTGATCTGCCTGGTTCCCATGATAACAGCAGCCTCCGCTCCCTCATTGAGAAGCCCCCCATTCTTGGCGGCTCTTTTAATCCTATCACAGGGACCATGCTCTCTGGCTTCCGCCTCCACACTGGCCCGGTGAGTCCCCTCTTGAGGAAGAAGGCAAATGGGGAGGCCTACAAGGTGTGGAGGTGGCTTTTTTGTCCAAGTCTGTTCCTTCCTAATTTACTGAGCAAAACAGATGATGGGAGCAGGGCATTTCCTCCTCCTACTCACCTGGACCTTCCTTTGGTTCCTTCAGTTGCCGGAGCAGTGTCGTCTAATGCACATTCAGCCTCCCAAGAAGAATAAGCACAAACACAAACAGAGCCGTACCCAGGATCCTGTCCCCCCAGGTAAGAAGTGGTTCTGTTCAAAGCAAGAAAGTCAGCCTTCTCAATCTGGTTGGGCCTTCTACAGTTAACCCGAGTTAAATTCCCTGCAAGAGCCCTGGACTCCCAAATTCTCCGTAAGAAGAATGCACTATACTGGGGTCTCTTGGACAAGTAGGGACTTGGGACAGGGCCTCTAGCAGCACCTCTCTTCTTTTTGGTCATTTTCAAAAAAGCAGTTCCCCTGATTTGAGGTTTTCCTGTAGTCTTCAGAGTTCTTAGCAGTAGAGGATTTTGAGCCCTACAGGTCAAAGGCACCTAATGTCTCCTACAGAAACACCATCTGATTCAGATCACAAGAAGAAGAAAAAGAAAAAAGAGGAGGATCCTGACCGGAAAAGGAAGAAGAAAGAAAAGAAGAAAAAAAAGGTAGGGTCGTACTTGGGAGGCTGAGACAGGAGGATCCGGGTTTGCAGATAGCCTCAGTTACTTAGTGAGGCCCTCCACAACTTAGTGAGACTCTGTTTCAAAATAAAGAATAAAAAATAGTACTGAGGGTGTAGCTTGGAGGTAGAATGCCCCTGGGTTCAATCCCCAGTATCACCAAAAAAAAAGAAAAAAGAAAAAAAAAGGTAGGGTTGAGGCCTGCTTTTGAAGCCCGGTGAGGTTCCCTATATTTTGCCCCTGTCCTAAGTCAAGTCCTATCTCAAGTTGAACCTGAGATTGAAAACCCAGGGCAGGTTGCAGTTTTTTCTTGTACAACACTGGTCAAGGCTAGTTCCTAAGTGTTCTTACCCCTCCTTTGTCTCTTCCAGAACCGACATAGTCCAGACCACCCAGGTATGGGCAGCTCTCAGGCCAGCAGCAGCAGCAGCCTCCGCTAACAGGACCACTGGACTCTGCCAGGATGGCTTTTCCTGCTGTACTGAACCTGCTGACAAAAGCTGTCTTCCAGGCTCTTGGACACTGCCTTGAGAGCATCAAGCAGCTGGGGACAGAGGCTAGTTCCTGCTGCGCCTGATCGGGAGTAATACATTACAAGAGAGAAGGGCCATGCTTCTGTAAGGCTCAGCCCAGCTGGCATTCTCACGGACACCTCTTCCTCTCCAAGGAAGCTTTCTATTTTTTCTTTTGTGCAATTTGTCATTTCAGGACTTGATTTGTTAAGAGTTTTTCTTAAAAAAAAAAAAAAAAAAAATTGCATTATGAAATTTGCTAAAGTGTGGCTGCCTGTTAAGAGGTAAGTGCCTTTCCACAAGAGTCAGGGTTTAAGACAAGGCTTTGCTAAGATCAGAAGAGATTTGGGTCTTGTCAATTTCCTGTTAATGACAAATGAGATTGGGGAACTTGGTCCCCGATGAGGAAGTGAGGCAGAGCTTGCTCATCCTCCACAGTAGACATGACACTGCCCACGTTGAGAACCAAGCACCTGGATGATCTTCAGGTGTGATCTGACGAACTGCCCCAATTAGGGCTCAGCTATGTATTCTAGGTCTATATGGTGTTGAAACAATAGCCAACTGAAAAACACAATCACCAGTGTGTTTCAACAAGACTAGGGTTTTTTGTTGTTTTGATGGTACTGGGGACTGAACCCAGAGGCATTCTACCTCCAAGCTACATCCCTAGCCCTTTTTTAATTTTGAAGCAGGTTCTCACTAAGTTGCTGAGGGGCTTGCTGAATTGATGAGGCTAGCCTAGAAACTGCAATCCTTCTGTCTTAGCCTCCAGAGTAGTGGGATTACAGGCATGGGCTGCCACACCCAGCTTGTGAAAATATTTGTAAGCTCCTAAAATAGCAACAAAAAAAGCCGCTTGATGTGCTTGTAATCCCAGTACTTGGGAGGCTGAGACAAGAGGATCACAGGTTTGTGGCCAGCCTCAGCCATTTAGTGAGGTCCTCTGCAGCTTAGACCATGTTTCAAAATAAAGAATAAAATAAGCTCAGGGGTAGCTTGAAGGTAGAATGTTCCTGAGTTCAATCCCCAGTACTGCCAAAAAAAAGGCAGCCTGACAGCTATCAAAATGTAAAACAGGCACTAGTCATCTTGGCACAAGCCTGTAATCCCAGTACTTTGGAGGCTGAACAGAAGGATCACAAGTTCAAGGCCAGCCTAGGCAACTTAGTGAGACATTGTTCCAAAAATAAAAGGACTGGATGTGTAGCTCAGAGGTAGAAGATCCTTGGGTTCAATCCCCAGTACCACAAAAAGAAGAAAAGTAAAACAGCCAGGTGTGGTGGCACACCTGTGCTACTTAGAAGGCTGAGGCAGGAAGATTGAAAGTTTGAGGCCAGCCTGGGCAATTTAGCAATACCCTGTCTCAATATAAAAAGGGATGAGAATGTAGCTCAGTGGCAGAGCCCTTGTCTAGGATGTGCAAGGTCCAGATTCAATCCCCAGTACCACAAGAAAAATAAAATCCCTTTAGTTGTTTGTAGCAGGCTAGGTAATTAGAAACATCTATAAGAAAACTAATTAATCTCATTTTGAATTTAACACAGAACAGTTAAAACTTATTGTTCTGAACTAGATCATTGGGTAAAAAAAACACTCATTTAATTCATTTTAATCTAGGAATTTAGAACAAGAATTTATATACTTGTCTGAGGATGCCTTTTTAAAATTAGGACACATAGAGCCGGGCGTGGTGGCGCACACTTGTAATCCCAGCATTTGGGAGGCTGAGACCAGAGGATCCAGGTTCGCGGCCAGCCTCAGCTACCTAGTGAGGCACTCCGCAACTTAGTGAGACCCTGTTTCAAAACAAAGAATAAAAAAATAGGGCTGGTGATGTAGCTCAGAGGTAGAATGCCCCTGAGTTCAATCCCCAGTACCGCAAAAAATAAAAAAAATTAGGACACATAAGTTTGTTTTTGACATATATATATAAAAGACAATATGTGATAATGACCTAAATTGCCACCCATGTCCTATAACCTGCTTTTACCAGGCTTCCCTACCTTGATTACTCTCACCTTTGGCTGTATCCCAAAGGAGCCTTATTTTCCAGAGACAAAACTAAGGAACAACTGTGACAAAAGTCAAGAGTTTTCTAAGCTTTAAAATAAGTTTTGGTGGTTGCAAAAGACTTCTCAGAAATTTTTAAATTAAATCATCCAAGTTAAAACAACCTATTTGTCATACATGTCCAGCCTAAAGACAGGCCAGGACCAGAGCAGCTTATGAGGTTTTCTTTGTGGTGACTTCCCACCAGAGATCATTCACCTTGCCTTACCCAGACAAAACAACACAAGTCAGGGGGAGCTGGTTAGATCAGGATTTCTTTTTATTCCTTGTTGGTTTAAAATGGCTAATCAGAATAAAAAATAAAAGGGCCTCTGTGTAGAGGCTGGGGTCTTCCCTATTTAGAGGTAAGAACCCAGATATCCCCTCTACCCAGCACCATACTGAGATGGGCTGAGGGGTAACCCCAAGGGACACTCGGAGGGGCCTAGGCCTGCCACTCTTCTCTATCCCGTTTTTTGGCATGTGATGAAAAATATTGCTTTTTTTCTCCTGGCCTCAGATTTTAAAATCATGTTAACCGTTTAAGCTAAGGGAAAGTTTTTGAGAGGGGTCACTGAAGAAGCCTACCCTAATCCCTCTCCCCCAAGAAGGAGGGATTATCCAATATTGTTTCTTGAGCTAGGCCAAGCTCTCTTCCTAATCACCACCATCACCATCACCACCACCACCACCACTACCACCTCCACCTCCTCCACCAATGTCATGGAACTGTGACCCCTTTCCTGGGGAACTAATGCCGATGAGCCTAGAAAACCAGCTCTCCTCTCCAAAGTCGGTCCCTCTCCTGACCAAGACCCCAGACTCGCCTCTCCCCAGGTCTCTCTCCTAATCACTTAGCACCAACAAGGGGTGCTATTTCCTTAGTTGATAACTGGAACAAAAGAGGGAACCATGGGAAAAAGGAAGACTTAGATGTCTTTCCTCTTTTCCTGCTGGTCTGAGGAAAGGGAAAAGTCCCCCTCCTTATATATATATCCCTCCCTCATTTCCCCATCCCAGGATAGATATATAATTTCTTTGATATTTATAATATATATATATATATATGTACACACACACCTGGTTAACGCAGAAGAGGAAAAAAATAGAATCCGTAACAATAATAAAAAAAATTATTTCTGGTTTAAAAATGATCTGGTTCCCTCCAGGGCGAGCAATTGCACAAATGTCCACTGAGTCTGGTCCAGGGTTTAAGGAAGGGAAGGTCTTAAAAGGTAAAAGGGGGTTGCTACCCCAGTCTCAGGGCCCCAACTCCCCAACCCCGTTGCATTTTATAAAACACTCCTCATCCTTTTGGAATCGGTGGTTTAAAAAACGTCCATGCAGGGGAAGGGAGCCCCTTGAGGGAAGGAAGGTGGCCACCTGGGGCCCTTTGGTGTAGGCGCAGAGGTGTGGGGGAGGGGAGGTGCCAAAGGCTCACACAGAAATTTCATAGGTGGTACCACCCACCCCTGACACCTTCTTAACGCCTCCCCTTGTGGGGCTACTGAGAGGTGGCTGGCCTGGGCCAGGGGAAGCAGAGCCTATACTCTTGGGCTGCCCATTGGATTTGCTGTAGGTGGTCTTGAGCTGTACTTCATCTCTGGAAAGAAAAGAAAAGGAATGTGTGAGGAAGTGGGTCACAAACAGAGAAGAGAGTTTAAAATTTGGTTAAGAGGAAAGCTAGGCATGGTGGTACACTCCTCAATCCCAGTACTTAGGAGGCTGAGACAGGAGGATCTCGGGTTCATGGCCACCCTCAGCAACTTGGTGAGACCCTATTTCAAAATTTTATAAAGGCTGTAGGGTGTAGCTCGGGTAGAATGCCCCTGGGTTCAATCCCTAGGTCATTTCCCTAGTTAAGAGGAAAAAAAAGCCAGGCATGGTGGTGCATGCCTATAATCCCAGTACTTGGGAGGCTGAGACAGGAGGATTGCAAGTTCAAGACCAGCTTCAACAACTTAGCAATTCCCTAGTGAGACCGTTTCAAAAATAAAAAATAGGGATGGGGTGTAGCTCGGAGGTAGACTGCCCCTAGGTTCAATTCCCAGTAAGACACATGCACACAAAATGTGCTTTTCTATATACATACTTTCCCAAATAGTCTCTTTTGCTTTATGGCCATTTAACTCTCATTCCCTACCTCCCCCTATTCACTTCTGTATAATAGCTATCTCATAGACTTTCTCTCAGGCAAGTAATATTTGTAGGAAGATAGCATTACGGGAAAAGTGCTCATCTTCGGTATCTTTTTTTTTTGGCGGTACTAGGGATTGAACCCAGGGGCATTCTACCTCCAAGCTGCACCCACAGCCCTATTTTTTATTCCTTATTTTCTGAAACAGGGTCTCACTAAGTTGCAAAGAGCCTCACTTGGTAGCTGAGGCTGACCACAAACCTGGATCCTCCTATCTCAGCCTCCCAAGCACTGGGATTACAAGCATGCGCCACCACACCTGACTTTCATCTTCAACATCTTAAGAAAAACTGCCCAAAGGCAGCTGAAATGAGAGTGAAAATGAAGAATTATCAGGATACCCCAGGATACACCTATACTAAAATGCACAAGCAAAGCAAAATACCTTCTGTAGGGTGGTATCCTAATTTTAAGTTGACTGAAGGTCAGGATAGTACTAATACTTACTTGGGTGTCAGTAATGGCTGCAAGGCCACTTCCTCTGTCTCAGAGACACCAGGTGGGGCTTTTTGGCTGCTGTAAGACACAGATCGGCCCAAGTATGGGGCAGTTGGGCCTGGTTCAGGGGACCCTAATCCCCGGCTCCTTAGCCCATCTGGCTTGCCAAAACGGGGAACAGCTGGGCGTCCCAGTGGAGTCTTGCCCAATGGCGATCTCTTTGAATCATCTGAAGAGGAACTAGTGCGAGGGGCATGGCCTGAGCCTGGTGTTGACTGAATTCCCGAGTCCCCCAATCCTGGTTCTTCCTCACGGCCTGGGAGTGGGGGTGACTGGCGCAGCAGCTTCTCTCGTTCCTGGAGGGAGGCCACAATGTGGCGTGACAGATTGTCATAACGGACTGGTGAGGGCTCTCGGTGTGTTGGGCCGGTTGGCACCAAACGTGGGTGCCTCTCGGCTTCCCGTTGCTGGGCCAGCCGGGCTGACAGGAAGGGAGAGGTGTAGCCTACAGGTGGGTCTGGCTCAGGCCCTGCCTGCACTGACTCGAAATCAGGGCTGTCTGAAGGAGTGAGTAGGCTGTCATAAGACAGGCTTCCATTGCGCGTCTGGTTGGCCAGGCTCTTGTAGGAGGTGGAGGTGGTGCCTTCTGAACGAATGGACTGCAACTGGCCCAGCTCAAAGCCCGTGCCCTGGGCTGACTTGAGGCTGGAGGAGCGTGAGCCACTGGATAGTGGATCAAAGTGAAAGCTTTTGCCAAAAGTGGGAGAGCGGAAGCTCTCTGGCTCCAAGCTGGGCTCTGAGCGGTAGCTGGGATGGCGGCTGCTTTCTGCAATTGAGGTTGGTTCCTTTAAGCTGTCCCCACGACTTAACTGAGGAAGAAAGTAAAACATACTCTTAATGTCCCTTTTGTGACAGATACTAGACCCCAGATCCCAAGGAATTAGTCAAGAAAGGATTAGAAGTCAATAGTATGCTTAGGACTTTCAAATGCATTATCTGGTGAGTTGGAACAAATTACATCTCATTTTAAAGTGCAGAAAATGAGGCTTAGAGAAGATAAATAACTTGCCTATGGTAGCAGAATTGGGTTTTGGAATCAGATCTGTCACTGTGCTTGTATCTATTATGCTACATTGTGCCCTCTTTGATGAAGAACACACTATCAAGGAAATTCAGTTCCACTAATGTCAACAATTCATGAAATGCCTATGTAAAGTTTACTTCTCTTCCCTTCTGCCTTTTCCTTCCTTCCCCCAGCTTCTTTTCTTTCTCCCAAGAGTTGGCAGTATGTTATGACCCACTTCATAGAGTGCACAGTACCTTGGCGCTGGAGGAATGAGGCATGGCGGCTGATGTACTGCTGCTGCTGTAACCTGGCCGGTACTTGTACATGGTAGGTGTGGGCGGGCTGTCCTTGCCCAAAAGGCTGCTATCTGCAGGGGGAAAAAAAGCCCAGGGAGCACTTTACAAGCTGTTCTCTTAATCTGCCTAAGGTTCCTTAACGTAGGGAAAAGACAAGGTAAGAACACATATACCCAGCAAAAGGAAAAGTCTAAGAGACATGATTATGCTGAAGTCAGGATTAAAATACTTCCTGGGCATAATGGCACATGCCTGTAATTCCAGGCTCAGGAAGCTGAGGCAGGAGGATCACAAGATTGAGGCCAGCCTGAGCAACTCAGCAAGATCCCGTCTCAAAATAAAAAGGGCTGGCGATGTAGTTCAGTGGTAGAGCACCCTGACTTCAACCAATCTCCCCAGTATCATGCCCCCCACAAAAGACTTACCAGCCCAGAACTTAGGGTAGGTGAATGCACCAACAGGTTCTAGGGAATTCTGGTCTGTCTAAACAATTTCCCCTACAAAAGTCCAGTTCACTGCCAACTGCTAAATGGCATCCCTCCTCTTCCAGCTATCCTAAAGAAACTGCAAGTACCACCTGTTGGGTATTCTAAGCCACAACAGAAGTAAAATCTCCCAGTCCTTGCCTGTCTTCCTTACAGTTCACAGGAGGAACCTTATGTCTGCCTTCTGGTTCTAGGACCTTACAGATCGAGGCATCCCTTACCCTCATTAGTAGCCAGGCTAAGGTGTGTTCGAAGCCCTGTGTAACGGCTCAGGTCCGGCTTAGGAGGAGGCGGAGGTTCTGCATCGGCAGACTGGCTTTCTGTTATCTCCAGGCTTCCCTTAGACTTGATAAAAGAGAGGAGGGGAAATCAGATTTAAAGAGTTGGCATTAGGGGAACTCAAAATATTAAATTCATATAGGAGCCAGGCATGGTGGCACATGCCTATGGATCCCAGTACTTGGGAGGCTGAGATAGGAGGATTGCAGGTTTGAAACCAGCCTCAGCTACCTATTAGTGAGGCCCCCTGCAATTTAGTAAGACCCTCCTTCAAAATAATGAATAAAAATAGGGCCGGGCGTGGTGGCGCATGCTTGTAATCCCAGCATTCGGGAGGCTGAGACCAGAGGATCCGGGTTCGCGGCCAGCCTCAGCTACCTAGTGAGGCACTCCTCAACTTAGTGAGACTCGGTTTCAAAATAAAGAATAAAAAAATAGGGCTGGGGGTGTAGCTCGGAGGTAGAACGCCCCTTAGTTCAATCCCCAGTACCGCAAAAAAAAAAAAAATAGGGCTGCAGGTATAGCTCAGAGGGCATTCAATCCCTAGTACCGGAAAAAAAAAAAAAAAACTCATATAAGAGAAGTACTGGAGAGTCGTTTATCATATATTTCTGGGACAGGGGGACAAGGCACAAGAGTCAACTCAGGGACGGTACTAGATAAGGAAAAGTTCCTAACATAGGCCTAATTCCATCACATATTTGTTCACGTCAACCAACAGTTGGTTGTTGAGGTTCTACCATTTGCAGGCTGTTATGTACTGTGATGACTTAATGAATGGACTCAATTTCTACTGTCAGTGAACTTTAAGTCTAATGGAGAGATTTTTATCTAAATAATTATAACACAAATTAGTGATTCTATAAGAAAGATAAAAACTAAAAGCAAGTTTCTATCTCTTTGCCTTGGGTGAGATTCTCTAAATTACCTAGCTTTACTTCCCTCAATTCCTCACCTTAGTTCTCCTCAGCTCTCCCTGAATGCCATTATCCATGATCTTCACAGTTTTCTGCCCATCTGATACTTCTGGTCGAAGGAAAGGAGGTCTGATTACAATTGTCTTCTCTTTCTTTGGTCTCCCCAAATACCTAAGTTTCAAAAGTGAGAAGACTTTCATTCACTCATTTTAAAATACCTACTGGTTGCCTACTACTATGTGTAAAGCATTTTGGGGTTGGGGTTACTGCTCAGTGAATAAAGCACAAAGTCCTAGGTTCAATCCTCAGCACCAAAATAAACAGTCCTCCCAGGCCGGGAAAAAGGTTAGCACTAAATCAATTTGTTGTATTCCATGAAGAACGGCAGCAAGACTAGGACTCTGTAAGCAGGAACATATCTCAAGACATTCTGGAGTAAATCTTATTCATCCTCAACCCTCAAAGGAGTTTTCCAAAGCACCTGAAGAATATCAGCTCAACTCGCAGGGTCCACGAAAAGATGGGCATGTCTCTCCCTTACAGGCACTTCCCATCCAAGACAGAGAACCCTTCTTAAAAGGCTGTCTCCCACCAGACTTCCCCTATACCACAACAAGCCCAAAGGAGAAAACAGTTGTACCAAGAGTAAACACTAGTCCAAAAGGGTAGGTGTACCTGGGTGCTGGAGAACTGCAGAGTACACGGCTAACATTGTTACAGCAGCCATTGGTGAAGGGGTTCACGCCACCCCGGAATTTACCCGTAACCTAGAGGGAGGATAAAAAGATCAGGTCTTTTTATGGGACGTTGACCCCCAGAGGTCTAACCTGATAGCCAATTACTGTGTGCCCACTATCTAAGTGATAGAAAAATAAGTAAAACACAAACCTACCATCAAGAAACTTACGTGTGTGATTGTTAAGAACAGAGATTTGGCCAGGTGGGGTGACACATGCTTGTAATCCCAGGATTTGGGAGGCTGAGACAGAGGATCTGGGTTTGCGGCCAGCCTCAGCTACTTAGTGAGGCACTCCACAACTTAGTGAAACCCTGCTTCAAAATAAAGAATAAAAAATAGGACTGGAGGTGTAACTCAAAAGTAGAATGCCCAAGTTCAATCCCCAGTACCACAAAAAAAAAAAAAAAAAAAAAAAAAAAAAAGACTCTTTTTAATTTTGAAATGATCTCACTAAGTTGTGGAGGGCCTCACTAAGTTGCCAAACCTGGCCACAAACCTGCAATCCTCCTGTCACAGCCTCCCAAGTATTGGGATTACAAGTGGCTAGGATCTTCAGTTTATATCCTAGGTCCATCTCATGATAGCTGCCTAACTCTACATACCAGTTTCCTCATGTAAAATGAGTTAAGCAGCTTTCTAAATACTGAACAATAGGATAATCCACAGATGTTCGAGTCCTTTATATAAAATAGCATAGCAGGTACATATGACCTATGCATATCTCATATACTCTAAATCATCTCCTGATTACTAGTACCTAATATAATGTAATGTTAGGCAATTTTGTTCAGGTATATTCCATCTGCAGTTAGTCAAAGTCACAGATGCAGAACCCACAGATAGAGAGAACCAACTGTAAAAGAGTAAGCAATTAAGACTAGCTACTATTACATGCACATTTTTTCCCCTTTAACTAGCACTATAAACTTCATGAGGGCTGGCCCAACTCTTATTGTTTCTATAAACCCAGAGCTTAAATTGCCTAGTATATATACAAGGCATTCAGTAAACATTTTATTTCTTTTCCTTTTTGGTGCTAGGGATGAACCTAGGGGCATTCAACCTCTGAGCTATACCCCCAGCACTACTTTATTTTTTATTTGGAAACAGGGTCTCACTAAGTTGCGAGGCTGGCCTATCAAACATGCGATCCTCCTGTCTCAGCCTTCAGCCTCCCAAGTACTGGAATTACAGGTATGCACTACCACGCCCAGCTCAGTAAACATTTCTTTCTTCTTTTCCTTTTTTTTTTTTTTTTTTTTTTTTTTTGCGGTACTAGGGATTGAACTCAGGGGCATTCTACCTCCGAGCTACACCCCCAGCCCTATTTTTTATTCTTTATTTTGAAACCGAGTCTCACTAAGTTGCGGAGTGCCTCACTAGGTAGCTGAAGCTGGCCGCGAACCCGGATCCTCCGGTCTCAGCCTCCTGAATGCTGGGATTACAAGCGTGCGCCACCACGCCCGTCAATTCTTTTCTTTTTGCAGTACTAGGGATGGAACCCAGGGGCATTCTACCTCCGAGCTATTATACTCCCAGCCCTATTGTTTTCTTTATCTTGAAACAGGGTCTCACTAAGTTGGGGAGAGCCTAAGTAGCTGAGGCTGGCTGCAAACCTGTGATTCCCGTCTCAGCCTCCCAAGTACTGAGATTACAAGTGTGTGCCACCACGCCTGGCTAGTAAACATTTCTTAACTAAGAAATGGCCTGTTCTCATGCTCAATGAGGAACGAGTCATTCGTCATCCCCTACCACTAATCTGCATCATTATAAAAAGTACTCATTAAGCATCTACTTGTAGAAGCATTATGCTGCACACTACTCAGAGGGCTTAAGACACTGCTGGCTCTTCAGAGATCACTTGTCACTTATCCCCATACCTGTTCATTGGTTGTGCGTCCCCTAGCCACCAGCACCACATGAAATCCTGTGAGGCCAGCTACAGGGATGAAGAATAAGCCAGCCACACACATCACTGCCATTCTATTGCCAAATAGTCAAGGAGAACAGAGCAATGTGATCTTATTTTCCCCAAGCCCAACTGTAGTCATTTTCCAATCTCACTACCACAGGACTCCACTTTTAACTTTCCTCATTCCACCCTACCCAAATCCCACAGCCCACAGGCCTTGAAGGATACGTGACAGCTGTGCGGACCCCTGAGAGTTCCTCTATATGGTAGAGGACATAAAGGAGGCCGAAGCCAAACACACCCATAATGTGGGCTGTCAGGGAAAGGAGGAAGAGGAAGAAGTAACGGTAGTTCCGGCGACCAATACAGTTGTTCACCCAGGGGCAGTGATGATCAAATTCCTAGGGACAAAAAGAGACAGAATGAGAGGTGTCCTTGGACCACAGCACTTGATCGCTTCTTAAGTTTTACTTTTAGTAACTTTATGGTCATGTTCACCATTTAGTTGCAAAATTAAAAACAGGCTCAAGCAGAGTTCCTCTTGTTCTGTATTGTCTGTTAAGGCTAAGGCCAGTTCTCAAAAGTTTATCCTATGTGACCAAAGAACTCTAAAAAGGACAAATGTAGCCGGGCATGGTGGCCCACACCTAAAATCCCAGTATATGGGAGGTTGTCCACAGCCAGCCTCAGAAACTTAGCAAGACTCGGATTCCAAATAAAAATTAGAACAGGGCTGGAGGTGTAGCTCAAAGGTAGAGTGCCCCTGAGTTCAGTACCCCACACAAAAAATAATAAAAATAAAAAGGACAAATGTCAAAAGCTTTGCAGAACATTCAAGATTCGTGAGAAATAATGCTTCAGAAGGAAATATCTGGCAGGTAGATTCTTCCAGTTTAGTAAAAATGGATTAGAAAAAAAAGGTTAAAAATAAAAGACAAGCAATGCAGAGCAGCTAGAAGGAGAAATGTAACTAAAATTTGAACGCAACAGCATGACTTTGTGTAAGCAAGAGGTAACACAAAGCCAAGAAAAATAACCAAAAGATAAGCCAAGGGATGGAAGGCTACATGAATCTTGGTGTTGGAAAAGCTTACACTCAATTGGGATTAAAGCTCCCCTCCTATAATAATACTTCTGCTCTGCCTCTCATATACACTTCATTGCTAAAACCTTTTGACAGAGTTAAGACCATGCAGCCAGGACTACACTTCACCTAAGGCCAGGGAATCTCCTCTGTGGTTAGGAAGAGGACAACATAGGCTAGGCATTGAGTCTTACTCCACCCAGTGCTCTCACCTCCACACAGTTGTCACAGACACTGCAGTGGGAACATCGAGGAGGCCGGTAGAAGCGACAGGTCGCACACCATTTCATGCGCACCTGGATGCCCTTGATCTCCACTGTTTTGTAAAGGGGAGCTCGGAAATCATCTTCTTTGTCCTCATCCTCCTCGGCTATAAGAAGAAAAGTCAATTAGAAACAATGGTGCCAGCCAGACATGGCGGTGCATGTCTGCAATCTCAGTACTTTGGAGGCAAAGAAAGGAAGATATCAGGTTCAAGACCAGCCTCAGCAACTTTCAAAATAAAAAATAAAAAAGGCTGGGGGTGTACTTTGGAGGTAGAAAGCCCCTGGATTCAATCCCCAGTACTACAAAAAAAAAGGTGCCAAACTGTCGTTAGCACTAGGGATGCGATAATGTTTAAAATATAGCTTCTGCTTTTGAGGAATGCATAGTCTAATGGTTGAGAAAGTCTAGGAACTATAATACTGTGAGATCAGCTTTGGAATACTATGGGAACACAGATGAGGAAGTAATTTATTCTGCATTGGGAAGTGAGGTCTGAGAGAAAATGACTCAGAAGAGGTGGCTCTGATATGCACATGCTGCTATTCTTTGGTTTACATAATAGTATGAATGTTTTAAAAGAAATAGAGCCAGGCATGGTGGCCCACACTTGTAATTCTAATACTTGGAAGGCTGAGACAGGAGGATCACAGGTTGGAGGACAGCTTCAGCAATTTAGTGAGACTCTCAAAAACCTAGTGAGATCCTGTTTCCAAATAAGAAATAAAATTGGTATAGGGGTGTAGCTTGAAGGTAGAATGCATGTGGGTTCAATTCCTAGTACTACAAAAAAAAATAAAAAAATTTTAAAAAGATAATTTACATATCATAATATATATATAATGAGTTTGTATAAGTTTAATATCTACAAGTACATGGTTGAACTATAGCAATCTAAGAGAAGAACAAACACCAACTTTTTTCCTACACACAACCTTTTCCCCTTGCCCCCACGGCTTCCTCTACTCTATTAATTTCATATTTTTTTTCAGTATTATTGTTCAAGTCCTGAGTGGCCTTTCTCTAAATTTTCAACCATCAGAAGTCATCCCATTTCAAAACTTAAAAGGACATTTTCTTTGCCTTCTCATGTAAAATAAGCAATTTTTTTTTTTTGCTTTATCTTTTTCTAGATTAAAAATAAAAAGTAAAAACTGCTCATTGTAAGCCAGGTATGGTGGCGCACACTTGTAATCCCAGTACTTGGGAGGCTGAGACAGGAAAATCGCAGGTTTGCAGCCAGCCTTAGCTACTTAATGAGGCCCTCCACAACTTAGTGAGACCCTGTTTCAAAATAAAGAATAAAAAAAAGGGCTGGGAGTGTAGCTGAGAGGTAAAATGCCACTAGGTTTGATCCACAGTACTACAAAAAAAATAAATAAAATAAAAATTACAATATTAATAAATAAAAATTTTACAAATGCAGATATAAAAATCTAATCTTGCCGGGCGTGGTGGTGCATGCTTGTAATCTCAGTACTTGGGAGGCTGAGACCGGAGGATCCAAGTTCGCGGCCATCCTCAGCTTAGTGAAGTCCTCCACAACTTAGTGAGACCCTGTTTCAAAATAAAGAATAAAAAATAGGGCTGGGGGTGTAGCTCGGAGGTAGAATGCCCCTGAGTTCAATCCCCAGTACCAAAAACAACTAATCTTCAAGTCAGGTGTAGTGGCACACATCTATAATCCCGGCTATTCAGGAAGCTGAAGCATAAGGATCTCAAGTTCAAAGCTAGCCTGGGCAACATAGCAAGACCCTGTCACAAAAAAATTAAAAAGGGCTGAGGATGTAGCTCAGAACTAGAGTACTTGCCTAGTATAGTACTCAAGAGGTTCCATCCCCAGTATTACACACACACAAAATAAAAACCTCTTCAGGGATGGGGATATAGCTCGGTGGTAGTGAGCTTGCCTGGCATGTGCAAGGGCCTGGGTTCAATCCCCAGCACTGCCAAAAAAGAAAACAAATTTTACTGGAAGGAAATATACTTTCAATATAACAGTAGTCATCTCAGTTGTCAAATTACAGGTAACATTTATCTTTAATACTTCCTAAAAATATACTACTTATTAAAATCTCTTTTTATTTTTAGATGAGGTCTCACTGTGCTACCCAGACTTGCCTCAAACTAAGGCCCTCTGAGTAGATGCAACTACAGGTGTGCACCACAGTACCAGAGCTCAAATATCTTTAAGTGCTTTTCAAACCGGGCATGGTGGTACATGCTTGTAATCCCAGTACTTCAAAGGCTGAGACCGGAGGATCCAGGTTCACAGACAGCCTCAGCTGTTTGTTTGTTTATTTATTTATTTATTTATTTATTTATTTATTTATTTATTTATTTAGCAGTACTGGGGATTGAACTCAGGGGCATTCTACCTCCGAGCTATACCCCCAGCCTTATTTTTTTTATTCTTTATTTTGAAACTGAGTCTCACTAAGTTGCGGAGTGTCTCACTAGGTAGTTGAGGCTGGCCACGAACCCGGATCCTCCAGTCTCAGCCTCCCAAATGCTGGGATTACAAGCGTGCGCCACCACGCCCGGCTTCAGCCCCAGCTATTTGGGTTCAATCCCGAGTACAGCAAAAATAAAAAATAAAGTGCTTTTCTTTTTCTGTGGTACAGAGGATTGAACCTGGGGACATTCTACCTCTGAGCCCTATTTTATTTTGAAACAGCGTCTCACTAAGCTGTTGACGATCTTGCTAAGTTGCTGAGGCTGGCCTCAAACCTGTGATCCTCCTGTCTCAACCTTCTAAGTACTGAGATTACAGGCATGCATTATCATGCCCAGCTATAGTTTTTTTGAAGGGAAAAATTCAAATGCTAGTTACACCATTTTTGACCCTTCTGCAAACCATCATCTACTAGAAATGAGTTCTTTCTCACCTATTTATTTTTCTTGCAATACTGAGGATTAAATCCAGAGGTGCTCTACCACTAAACTATATCCCTAGCCATTTTATTTTAAGGAAGGGTCTCGCTAAGTTGCCTAGGCTGACCTCGAACTTCTGATCCTCCTACCTCAGCCTTCCAAATTGCTGGGATTACAGGCATGTGCCACCGTGCCTAGCTTCTTTCTTCTTTCAATAGCTCTTTGATCACTATTACATTTTATCATAGCAGTTTAGTTATTTATTCATTTTATTTATTTATTTTTGCAGTACTGGGGATTGAAGCCAGGTGCATTCTACCTCAGAGGTACACCTCCAGCCCTATTTTTTATTCTTTATTTCTGAAACAAGGTCTCACTAAGTAGCTGAGGCTGGCCACGAACCTGCAATCTTCCTGTCTCAGCCTCCCAAATACTGGGATTATAAGCATGCGCTGCTACGCTCGGCTGCAGTGTATTTATTTATATAAATGTCTTCTCTAGGGCTTGGGATGTAGCTTAATGGTAAAGCACTTGCTAACATGCTCAAGGCCCTGAGTCCCATTCCCAGCACTGCAATAAATAAATAAATAATAAATATTTTCTTTACCTTTCTAGACTGAGCTATTTGAAATCAATGACTTAAACAAAAAAAAAAATCAACCCAAACCAGGCATGATGCTGCTGCACACCTCTAATCCCAGTACTAGGAAGAATAAGACAAGAGGATCACAGGTACAAGGCCAGCCTCAGCAACTTAGCAAGATCTGTTTAAAAATAAAAAAATAAAAGGGATGGGGATATAACTCAGAAAGAGAAGGTCTATGGGTTCAATCTCCCAGTACCATAAAAAAATCATCCCAAGTGCCTTCTTTATAATAGACCACTAAATGGTTTTTGTTTTTGTTTTGCGGTACTGGGGATGGAACCCAGAGGCATTCTACCTCCTAGCTCTATCCCTAGCCCTAATTTTTATTCTTTATTTTGAAACAGGGACTCACTAAGTTTCGGAGGTCCTCACTAAGTAGCTGAGGCTGGCTGCGAACCCGGATCCTCCTCCGGTCTCAGCCTCTCAAGTACTGGGATTACAAGCATGCGCCACCACACCTGGCTTAGACCACTAAATATTTGACAAATGATCATTAAAAGCTCATTTAAAAAGACCTCCTTGGTTTGAGGGACAGAAAATTCCTTCCCCTCACATAAGTCACAAATGATGAATCACACTGATGCAGACTTTGGGACCACAGTGAATTTCTGAAACATCTCATCTCACCAGAGTTCTATCCCAATCCGACCTGTCTCACTCTTACAACATAACTTTACATTTGACAAGAAAATTAGATGTCATCAGTGATGTTTATCAACTTCTCTCCACTCCTTATTCCACTCCTGATGGTTCTTACTCTCTCCTCCTATCCTGGAACAGCCTACTTCTTCCATAAGCATAACCTTTCAATGTGCACTGGAAAGCATCACCTTTCACTGCCCTTTTTTTTTTTTGTACTGGGAATTGAATCCAGGGGCATTCTACCTCCGAGCTACACCTCCACCCCTATTTTTATTCTTTTATTTTGAAACAGAGTCTAAGTTGCAGAGGGCCTAAGTAGCTGAGGCTGGCTGCCAACCTATGATCCTCCTGTCTCAGCCTCCCAAGTACTGGGATTACAGGTGTGCACCACTGCACCTGGCCTAATCTACCTTCTTTAAGCAAATAAACAGAAAGATGCAGTGACAACTTTGCATTCTTTTGTGTATCTATTATTTCATTAGAGGACCCCTGGGAGATATCGCCCATTTTGGGAACCAATGCTCTGGCAGTTCACCCTCATTCTTCTCTAGTTCTATTTCCTCATGCCAAAAACACGCTGTAGTCTTCTGTATCCTAAAAACCTCCTTTCTTCTCCCATGAGATATCTGCCAAATTTTTTGCTTACTTCTTTTTTTTTTTTTTTTTTTTTTTTTTTTTTTTTTTGTGGTACTGGAGATTGAACTCAGGGGCAGTCTACCTCCGAGCTACACCCTCAGCCCTATTTTTTATTCTTTATTTTGAAACCGAGTCTCACTAAGTTGCCTCACTAAGTCTCACTAAGAGTGCCTCACTAGGTAGCTGAGGCTGGCCGCGAACCGGGATCCTCCGGTTTCAGCCTCCCAAATGCTGGGATTACAAGCGTGAAAGAGGAGTTTTGCTACTCACTGACTCTGCTTCTTCATTTCCCATCTGCTGCCTTCCAAGCCATTTTAGTAATTTATTTGTATTTCTTTCTCACATATACATAAAATACACTATTAAAACTATTTTCTTTTAGTACTGGGGATTGAACCCAGGGGCATTCTACCTCTGAGCTATACTCCTAGCCCTTTTTATTTTTATTTTATTTTGAAACAGGGTCTTGCTAAGTTGCTGAGACTGGCCTCAAACCTGTGATCCTCCTTTCTCAGCCTCTCAAGTACTGGGATTACAGGCATGAGTCACCAGGCTGGGTTAATACTATTCTTCAATTATTTCTTAGTTACCAAAACAATGGGAAATTTTGAGTTTCTACACTATTGGATTTCTTTTAATTTCTGATACTGCCAACCATCAGTGACTTCATGAACTTTCCTAAGTTCTTTCTTTGTCCCACTTTCTCCTTTTTTTTTTTTTTTTTTTTTTTTTTTTTTTTTTTTTTTTTTTTTTTTTTTTTTTTTTTTTTTTTTTTTTTTTTTTTTTTTTTTTTTTTCCTTTTGTGGTACTGGGGATTGAACCCAGGGGCATTCTACCTCCGAGCTACACCCCCAGCCCTATTTTTTATTCTTTATTTTGAAACAGGGTCTCACTAAGTAGCTGAGGCTGGCCATGAACCTGCGATCCTCCTGTCTCAGCCTCCCAAGTACTGGGATTACAAGTGTGTGCCACCATGCCCGACAATCCTTCTTGTTCAATTCCTCTTCAATGGCTCCTCCTCCACTGCTCATTATAAAAATGTCAATGCTGATCAGGTCTAACTTTGGTTCTTTCCTAATCCCACTCTATTTCTCTAGACAAGCTTACTCCTTTTGCTTCAAATACCACATGGCTAAAAGGTCCTAAATTGAAGTCTCTGATTCTACTCTGGTTAACTCGCCCTCAATGGCGTATCAGTATCTCCAATTCACTATATCTGGGGCTGGGAGTAGAGCAGTGGTAGAGCACTTGTCCAGCGTGTAGGAGGGTCGGTGTTCACTACCCAACATCACACACACATCAGTACATATGAAGTGCTCTGTCTTCCCTCCAAACCTATTCAACATTCCTATAATTCATATTGTAGTTATAAAATCAGCATCCAACTTATCTCATAAGTTAGGAACCTTGAAACTACCCTACGACAATTTCTTCACCCTCTTCTATCCAAGTACTAACCAGTCCCAACCCTGCTTAACTTCCAAGATCAGATGAGACTAGAAGCATTCAGAGTGGTATGGCAATACTTTTACCTTCTCACTCTGACCCAGAGAGCTGTCATGAACAATTTTGTTGAGCCTACATTTGAAAAATCTGTAAATTCTGTCATGAATTCAAATTCTCTCCTAGGTTGTAGTATTGCCACAGTCACCCAACAGTATCTTTACATTCTTATAATAATTACTATTTTTTTGGTACTGGGGATTGAGCCCATAAACATTCTACCTCTAAGTTATACCTCCAGCCCTTTTTATTTTGAAATAGGGTCTGGCTAAGTTGCTGAGTCCTACTAAATTGCTGAGGCTGGTTTTTTTTTTTGTTTTTTTTTTTTGTGGTACTGGGGATTGAACTCAATGGCATTCTACCTCCGAGCTACACCCCCAGTCCTATTTTTTATTCTTTATTTTGAAACCGGGTCTCATTAAGTTGCAGAGGGCCTCACTAGGTAGCTGAGGCTGGCCTCGAACCCGGATCCTCCGGTCTCAGCCTCCCGAATGCTGGGATTACAAGCATGCGCCACCACGCCCGGCCTGAGGCTGGTTTTGAACTGGTGATCCTCCCATGTACTGATTACAGGCATGTGCTGCAGCGTTCAGCTAAAAATCATAACTTTTGTGTGTGTATGTGTGTGTGTGCACGCACACGTGTGTGGGGTACTGGGAATTGAGCCCAGGGCCATTCTACCTCCCAGCTACACCCCCAGTCCTATTTTTTTTCTTTGAGGTACGGGGATTGAACCCAGGGGCATTCTACCTCCAAGCTACATCCCCAGCCCTATTTTTTAGTCTTTATTTTGAAATAGGGCCTCACTAAGTAGCTGTATTCTTTATTTTTGAAACAGGGTCTCACTAAGTAGCCGAGGCTGGCCTCAAACATGCGATCTTCCTATCTCAGCCTCCCAAGTACTGGGATTACAAGCCTGTGCCACCATGCCTTGCTTTATTTTAGTTTTTTGAAACAGAGTCTCATTAGGTAATGAGTCTCATTTCTTGCTGAGGTTGTCCTCAAACCCACAATCCTCCTGTACTGGGAGTATAATAAGCATGTGTTACCATACCCAGCCTAAAAATTATTTTTTGTAAAAGGAAATCTAATCCCATAATTCTTCCAATTAAAGACCCCTATGTCAAAAGAAGTAGTATAATCTACTTAATTGAACATATAATCCTTGGATTTAGCATATCAAAGTCCTTTACAATTGGCTCAGAGTTTATCTCCTGCTCCTTCTGGGCAGTTCCTCCATGCACTAAATTCTCCAACCCCACTGAGTTTATTGTTTCATAACTACAAACTCTACCTATGCTACTTCCTTTGCCTAAAAGTACCCTTCCCTTCCATCTTCTACTTGGTGAAGTCTTTCCCACCCACTTTTAGTGGCATTTCCCCAATTTTTCAGGGCAGATATAACTGTAACCTTTTTGAGCTCTCACAGACCCTTGCTAATACCTCCATCTAGTTAGCCTCACAGTGTTGTAACAGTTTACGCCATCATGGATATTACTGTAACTAACAATGCACCCAACCAATATGCTCTAAATAAATTCCTGCTGCTAGACATGGTGGTCCACACTCACAATCCCAGTACTTGGGAGGCTGAGAATTAGCAAGAACCTGTTTCAAAATAAAAATTAAAAGAAAAGGGCTGGAGTGTAGCTTGGAGGTAGGATGTCCCTGGGTTCAATTCCCAATACCAATAAATAAGAAAATAAGTAAGTAAATAAATACTGATGCTGAACACAGGCCTATAATCCCAGCTACAGGAGGCAGAAGCAGGAGGATCTTGAGTTCAAGGCCAACCTGGACAACTTAGCAAGACCCTATCTCAAAATAAAAAATAAGAAGTGCTGGGGAGCAGGCACAGTGGCGCATGCCTGTAATCTAGTACTTAGAAGGCTGAGATAGGAGTATCACAGATTTGAGACCAGCCTCAACAACTTAACAAGGCCTTGTTTCAAAATAAAATAAAATAGAGCCGGGCGTGGTGGTGCACGCTTGTAATCCCAGCATTCGGGGACTGAGACCAGAGGATCCGGGTTCGAGGCCAGCATCAGCTACCTAGTGAGGCACTCCGCAACTTAGTGAGACTCGGTTTCAAAATAAAGAATAAAAAATAGGGCTGGGGGTATAGCTCGGAGGTAGACTGCCCCTGAGTTCAATCCCCAGTACCTCAAAAAAAAATAAAAAATAAAAAATAAACCAAAATAAAATAAAATAGGGCTTGGGGTATAGCTCAGAGGTAGAATGCCTCTAGGTTCTACCCCCAGTGCAAAAAAGAAAGGGGTGGTGGTGGTGGTGCTGGGGATGTAGCTCAGTAGTACAGCATTCCTAGGTTCAATACCCAGCACTGCGAAAAACTTCTGCTGAATAACTAAAACCAAGATTTGACACAAAGTGAATCAAATGGCTAGATGTTATACCATATATTCTTGAAGACCCTGCCCTATTTTCATCATAAGACTATAAAAGTATCTCACAATCCTAGGACTCTAAAATCTTAAGATCAATTGTATCTGCCCAAATAATTATTTTTTAAAGGCAACAGGAGCTTCTAAGAGACAGAAAGATCTTACCTCGAGGGAAAATCCCTGGGTCCATGAAAGTGGCCATGCTGAAATTGGCCAACACAAAGAGAAACATAATCGCATTGTAGATGGGCACTGCAGGTGACACATACAGGCTTAATCCTGGACACCTACACAGAAAATAAAGAAAATGAGGGTCTGCCTCTAACACTCTGGATACCAACCATACTCGGCAAATGGGTTAAGATTCAACCCTCATACTTGTATATAAATCTTAGATGGCTTACCTTTGTCATCCCAAATCATCACTTTTATCCTTCTCATCAAGGAGCCCAGTTTCCCATGGAACTTTCATTATAGACTATAACAAGGTAAGGGATAGAGAATCTCTCCTATCTGAAGCTGTTGCATTAAGTTCGATATTCTGTGCATCATTCCACATGTTTTGGAATGTGTACTTATCTCCTTTATAACTACACGTGAGAACCAGGGACTGACTGTGTAACTGACACCAGCTACATTCCCTTCTCTGGAGAAGCCCGAGGCTTCTGGATCCCAGCCATGTCCCACTGACCTGCACAATGACCCAAAGCATGAGATACACCTGCCTCCCTGGCTCACCTTCCCCCTGCCCAGCTGGCTGTAAACCATTCTAAACTGCCTCAAGTTTCCTCACTGTGTCAGATATTCCCAAGCGTTTTATTCAACTAGAGGATAGTTCTCAAGGTTGAGAAATTAAAAATAAATTTAAAAAACACAAAGACAAGGATGGATATCAAGACAGAGAACTAGACCCACTGTTGATGTCTAAAAATAGAGCGAAGGGGGTGGAGAAGGAAAGAATAGAGGAAATCAGACCCAAGAAGTTCTAAATCTTGTAGGAAAAAGAAACTGGTCAAACATATCCAGCATTCTAATCAGGAGACATGCTTTAGCTAACTTTTCTTTGACAAAAGAGAAGGCAGGATCTTTCAGAACGAGTTGAAGTAGGAGCACTTCAAGAGTTCTTCCTTTTTTCTGCTGCTTTCCTGGGACTCCAGTTTCATACAAAGCCAGGCATGGTGGTGTATGCCTGTAATACTTGGGAGGCTGAGACAGGAGGATTGTAGATTCGAACCCAGCCTTAGTAACTTGGTGAGGCTCTCAGAATTTACTGAGACTGTTTCAAAAAAAAAAAAAAAAAAGGCTGGCTGAGGGTGTAGCGGTGTAGCTTGGAGGTAGATTCACCTCTGTGTTCAATCCCCAGTACCAAAAAAGTCGGGAGGGGGAGGCAGAGGGTATAGCTCAGAGGTAGAATGCCCCTGGATTTTATCCCAATACCACAATAAATAAATGAATAAATGAGTGAGCTGGGGGCGTAGCTCAGAGGTAGACTGCCCCTGAGTTCAATCCCCTATCTCCCTGTGTCTGTCTGTCTGTCTCTCTGTCTCTCTGTCTCTCTCTCTCTCTCTCTCACACACACACACACACACACACACACACAGAGCTTCATACGAACTTCTGATGTGAGCCTTGCTCTGTCAGTAGTATCAAATGCCCTCTTCTCCCATCCTAGCCAAGGGAGAACTTCCCACTACAAGACAGTGGCTAAATACCCTAATCTGCTTTGTAGTTGAGAACTTAATCTCCAGAATCAGGCCAGCATTTGTCCTTGTCCCCTTTATGGAGACCAGTCAGAAGAAAAGAAGACCTCATTAAAGGAAAGGAAGAAGGGCCAGGAGAATAAGACAGCATATGAGTCTGGAAAACTTAGCCACAGCAGTCCTGGATTTTGTCAACAAAGGCAATTTGTCCTCATCAAGACAAAAAGCACAGCCCTGAACAGTGATTCAGGAAAATTTGGAGGTACTGAGCTCCTTAATGAGATGTAAATAAAACCAAAGATAAGAGGCTAAACTCACACCTCACAAATCTTTACTACCAGTATCCATTTTTTCAAACTCTATTCAGCCATTCATTTAAGTGTGTGTGTGTTTACTGAGGATTGAACCCAGGAGCATTCTACCTCCAGGGTACACCCCCCAGCCCTATTTTATTTTTTGTTTTGAACAGAGTCTCACTAGGTTGCTGAGTCTCACTACTTGCTGAGGCTGGCCTTGAACTTGTGATCCTCCTATCTCAGCCTCCCAAATACTGGGATTACAGGTGTGAGCCACTACGCCTGGCTTAAAAAAAAAAGTTTAAGTATTTATTATGCACTAGATTTTTGGGGGCGGGGAGCGTACTAGGGATGAAACAAGGCCATTCTACCTCTGACCAAGCCTATTTTATTTTTTATTTTATTTTATTTTTTTAGTTTGAAGTAGGGTCTCACAGCTAGGTGTGGTGGCTCATGCTTGTAATTCCAGTATTTGGGAGGATAAGACTGGAGGATCCAGGTTCGCGGCCAGCCTCAGCTACTTAGTGAGGCTCTCTACAACTTAGAGAGACCTTGTTTCAAAATAAAGAATAAAAAATAGGACTGGAGGTGTAGCTTAGAGGTAGAATGCCCCGGGTTCAATCCCCAGTACCGCAAAAAAAAAAAAAAAAAAAGAAGAAAGAAAGAAATAGGGTCTCACTAAATTGCTGAAGGCTTCCTTAAGTCGCTGAGGCTGGCCTCAAACCTGTGATCCTCCTGTCTCAGCCGCCCAAGTACTGGGATTACAAGTGTGAGCAGTCATGTCCAGCTCTGCTAGGCTTTTTAGATAGTAAATGTCAATGAATTCTTTGATTCTCTTGATAAATCAGTACATAATTGGGAGAAAAAATAATGAAACTGGAATGAGGACACTGTTTCCAACAACAAAACAGACCTTTAGTAACAGCTCTAGGCTGTCATAAAAAAAAAAAAAGATCCCTCATGAAGCCTCTTCCTGTGAGTTCTTGAGTTCAGAGATGTCCCAGCACTTGGCATGGTGTGGAATGGAATACAAGCAAGAAGGAAGAGTCCCTGAACAGCCCCACCCCAAAGCTTGACCTCCTAGGTTCCTCAGGAGGGAGGGAAGAGAGAAACTGAAAACCAGTCATCCAGGTCAGAGCCCCTCCCTAGTACTTAGCTGTCGCTTCAATTTCCGCCTGGGGAAGAAGAGAAAGGGTGACTCATTTCACTCCTACACCCTGGGAAGATAATTAGAAGGGAAAAATAAATTAAATCCTTAGAACACAGAGGTGCCCATGATTTAAAATTCCTAGAATTGGCCACTGTAGCCTCTTGAGCTTCTAAAAGAAATAAGCAAGGATACCTTCCATCCCAGAGGGAAACTAGAGTCAGTATCAGCTCCTGGCAGGTCAGGTGTCGATCTTTCTCATCCCACTCTTCCCTCCATTTCATTTCCAAACAAAGCAACTCACCCAATTTCTTGGGTATCCTGCCAACCTACCCTGGATGATGAACTTTACCCCTACAGCCTTCTTGATATCAACCACCCCAGCTGAAGTGTGTAATCCTGGAACTGAGTTCCAATATCTGTTGCCATAATAAAGTCAGCCCCCACAGCAGCATAATCTACAAGTGACTCAAGTCACTCAGCTCTGTGAGCACTAGGATTAGAGACCTATTGCTTCTAACCTTAGCACTCTAGCTGAGGAAACACCCACCAAGGACAAGCATGTGCGACCAGAGGCTGTCTGCCACATCCCATATGCTTGGCTTGAGGAAAGGCTCTCCATTGCTTTAGTACTTTGTCAGATTGCTAGGTGGATACCCTGAGTGGCCTGTCTGAATCCGCTGCCTTTGATGGAAGGAGATGAGGCCAGAGCTGAGGAGAGGAGCTGTTGGGGCTCGTCCTTCAACTACAGCAATAATCACAGAGCACAAAAAGCTAAGGGAGTGGCCACAGCCCAGAAGGCTGTCTGACTCACTGATGTGATTCCAGACCTAAACCATCTCAGGTAGAACAGGTTCTTCTGCCCACTCATTCAACACTCCTGTTTTCAGAGCCAAATAAAATTGGAAGAGAGGATTTCAATATTCACACTCCTGAAGCCCTTATTTCCTAGTCTTCCCTAACAATTCCTATTATAAAAAATGGTTAAGTTCCTTGAAAGAACAAGTAGAGTGAAGCAGCTTTGGATTTTTTAGATCCTATCTCAATTAATGCTTCATATGAATCCTTGGTAATCCACAGGAAAACTTTCAAGTTTGTTATGTCAGCTACATAATACATTATGAGGATGAAGGAAAATATCTGAAGAGATTCTGAAATTCTTTTTTAACCAGCTAACTTAGTACTGAACATTCACAGGATAGAAGACTCCAGAAAACTTATTATCTTCACCATCAATTATCATTCCAGCTCCACCTTGATCCTTAATTCCACTTCCTCTGAGGTAGCAGGGATTCAAGGACACTTGAAACAGAGGAACTAAGCTCTTAACCAACAGGTCTACACATTCCACCCATGCCTAGCTTGTTTCGTGAGCATATTAGTGTTCCTTGTTGATGAGATGAGGTTGGAGTGATGTCCCATTTCCTGCCCTTGGGGATCCTCATCTAGGACTGCTTTCTTGAAGAGCCCACAAGAAAACAATTATACTTGCTTTGTGGTGTCTCTGTAACCTAGACTTTCTAACAGCTGAATGCTATAGAAGGACCCAGGCACTTATTCCTGGATGAGAAAACTATGTGGGAAGGAAAGAACAACCACTGCTCAATTAATGCCCTAAATCACGAGGCTGCTCCCACTCAAATCAGGTGCTAGCACCTCCGCAGTTATGAAAAAAAAAAAAAAAAAAAAAACAGGGAAAGCCACTGAGGTTGCCCGACTGTGAGTAAAAAGGCTGGAAAGGACCAGAGGCAGAAACTAATACAAGTCGTGTCCTGGACGGGACACTGGAATAACCATTATGGGTTTTTTTCGCAACCCTGATTTTTATCCTAACCCTTAAAAGTATCACTTGAAACAGAGATCTTACATGTACCTCCTCCCCTCTCCAACTTTAGAAATGGACAAAATGAGGCAGTAAGTTGACTCACAGCTAGAGGAGACTTTAGAAAAAGATCAATTTGGTGATTTTAAATGGTGTTGTCGGGAGCCCTAGACAGTCTCAGAGGACCCCAGGAAGGCGAAAAGGAGATACCAAGTGGCTGGGCCTCTACATACCAGCCTCATTTGAACCACAAAATTCCTACATTTTATGTGTCATACACTGGGGTTCAATATAAGATTTCCTTTAAAGTCACCCTGCCTAAATAAACTGCTCTAGGTTACCTTCCACATTATAGAGAGGAACAACTGAGGTCCACAAAGGTTAAGAAACTTTACCAAAATTAGTCTCCTGATCCTGAAACAAAGATTATCCTACTACCTAGCATTGCCCCCTGTCAGTCATAAAAGGAGACTAAACTATGATATATAGGGATTTAAACATTATCTTTTTTATGCGTTTGTGGTTCAGGGGATTGAACCCTGGAGCATTCTACTTCTGAGCTACACTCCAGCCCCCCTTTTTATTTTTTGTTTTGAAATAGGGGCTTGCTAAGTCACTGAGGGTTTTGTTAAATTGCCAAGGCTGGCCTTGAACCTGCAATCCTGTCTCAGCCTCCCAAATACTGAGATTACAGGAATGGGCCACCACTTCATTGCCAGATACATTATCTTAAATGCAGAGTACAGAGCCAGGCGTGGTGGCCCATGCTTGTAATCCCAGCATTTGGGAGGCTGAGACCAGAGGATCCGGGTTCTCGGCCAGCCTCAGCTACCTAGTGAGGCCCTCTGCAACTTAGTGAGACCCTGTTTCAAAATAAAGAATAAAAAATAGGGCTGGGGGTGTAGCTCGGAGGTAGAATGCCCGAGTTCAATCCCCAGTACCGCAAAAAAAAAAAAAAAAAAAAAAAAAAAAATGCAGAGTACAGTACCTAACTAGGAAGGGGATGAGTTACTTTAACACTCTCCTTCCAACACAGTGAAAGAGGAGTCATATTAAGACAGGCCCAAACACTGCTGTTTAGTTTTATACTGGACAAACTCAGTGAATGAGAGATTAGATCCAGCTATGGGGAGAAAGGCCTCAACTATTATATTCAAACTTCTCTGGGGAAGAAGATCACTACTCCTTTAATGACCAACCCAACTAGTAATTTCTGCTCACTGCTTTCCCTACTTGACAAAGAAACATGGAAGATAAATCATTCCTAATTAGTTGAAGCCTACATGCCTCCACCAATTATGTCTGCCAGCTGAAAGGGACTCTTCCTCCTACTCCCAGTCCTCTAGGTAGCAAAGTAGTTCTCACCTGAGTCCTACATTGATGTAAGACTAGACAGTTGTAGCCTAGTGAAGAGAACAGGTGGATGACAAAGTAGTTACATTTTTTTTTCCAGTATTGGGGATTGAACCCAGGGGCATTCTACCTCCAAGCTATATCCCCAGTCCTATTTTTTTATTCTTTATTTTAAAACAGGGTCTCATTAAGTTGTGGAGAGCCTCACTAAGTTGCTGAGGCTAGCCATGAACCTGCAATCCTCCTGTCTCAGCCTCCCAAGTACTGAGATTATAAGTGTGAGCCACCACACTCAGCTGAGAGATTATTATAAAACAAAAATGAAGCCAGGCATGGTGGCGCACACTTGTGAGGCCTTCTGCAACTTAGTGAGACCCTGTTTCCAAATAAAGAATAAAAAATAGGACTGGGGGTATAGCTCAGAGGTAGAATGCCCCTAGGTTCAATCCCCAATACCACACACAAAAAAAGAAATGAGACTTTCAGAGATACAAAAGCTAGGTGACAAGAGCAAGATAAACAGGTTGAATTCACAATGGTAGACCTTAAGCAGAAAAGGGAGTCCTGAAATTGGTCCTAAGGAAACTAATGCCAGTGGGAACTTTAGCTGTGACTTAGGTTCTTTAACCTTAGAGTAAAGGCAGTAGTTCCAAACTGAGTCAATAATGCCCCCAAAATCTTTTCTTCTAGAGCTGAGAGACCATAGAATAAGGAGGGCCCCTACCTTACTGGCACCAGAGAATGGGAAAGTAGGTTAAATAGCTTCAATTATCAGTCGAGAAAATGCCTATGTCAGGACAACTCTTTGTAGACAAACTAGTATAACCAGCCAAGCACTTCAATGGTTCCATATTAACAAATTAAGAACAAGGATTCTGCATGATTTACCTCAAGAACAGATAGTTTGAAAGAGAAAACTACCTACTCCCGACTATTCAAACTTCTCCAAGAGCTTTGCTTCTTAAAGGAAAACAGACCTTCCCCAATCAAAAGGTCGAGGGGGTCAAAATGCCCAGTACATACCCCTCCTGACAGCACCACAACTGCTATAAGGAGACCAAGATACGATAGAATGTTCCTTGGTTAAAATTGTGTGTGTGGTACTGGGAATTGGACACAGGGGCACTCTACCTCTGAGCTACACCCTCAGCCCTATTTTATTTTATTTTATTTTATTTATTTTGTGTGTGTGTGTGTGGTACTGGGGATTGAACTCAATGGCATTCTACCTCCGAGCTACACCCCCAGCCCTATTTTTTATTCTTTATTTTGAAACCGAGTCTCACTAAGTTGCAGAGTGCCTCACTAGGTAGCTGAGGCTGGCTGCGAACCCGGATCCTCTGGTCTCAGCCTCCCGAATGCTGGGATTACAAGCGTGCGCCACCACACCCGGCCCTATTTTATTTTTATTTTGAAACAGGGTTTCACTAGGTTGATGAGAGTCTCACTACTTGCTGAGACTGTCCTTGAACTTGCGATCCTCCTGTCTCAGCTTCCCAAGTACTGAGATTACAGCCTGGTTTCTTGACTAAAAAAAAAATTTTTTTTTTTTTTGCGGTACTGGGGATAGATAGAACTCAGGGGCATTCTACCTCTGAGCTACACCCCCAGCCCCATTTTTTTATTGTTTATTTTGAAACAAGGTCTCACTAAGTTGCGGAGGGCCTCACTAGGTAGCTGAGGCTGGCCTCGAGCCCAGATCCTCCGGTCTCAGCCTCCCAAATGCTGGGATTACAAGTGTGTGCCACCAGGCCCGGCTCTTGACTGAAATTTTTATTCTGCTTACCAGTTATAAAAGCAAAAGGCAAAACAAGTTCTAACACTGAAGATCCAACTCCTCATTATTGGTAGTCAATGCATGGAAAGTCAACGCATGTTCAGAATACTGAACATGTTGAATTTTTTTTTTTTTTTCCGGTACTGGGGCTTGAACTCAGGGGCATTCTACCTCCAAGATATATCCCCAGCCCTATTTGAAGGGTCTCACTAAGTTGCGGAGTGCCTTACTAGGTAGCTGAGGCTGGCCTCAAACCCAGATCCTCCGGTCTCAGCCTCCCAAGTGCTGGGATTACAAGCGTGCGCCACCCACACCCGGCTTGAACATGTTGAATTTAAACAAGAGAAAAAGATAATGAAGAGAAGGCACATAAAGAAAAGCAGGGCTAGGTGGTGCACACTTGTAATTCCAGTACTTTGGGAGGCTGAGACAGGAGGATCGCAGGTTCAAAGTCAGTCTCAGCAACTAAGTGAGGCTCCTTAGCAACTTTGAAACCCTGTTTCCAAATAAAAAAAAAAAAATAGGGCTGGGGGTATAGCCTGGAGGTAGGTGGCCCCTGGGTTCCACTCCCAGTACCACACAAAAAGAAAAAAGAAAGAAAAGCAGAGCCATCTCTATATCCTTCACGGATTTGGCAGTTATGATCAGGCTACCCAGCTGGGGGCCAAAAAAAATCTGACTTCTACACTTCAGAGAAAGGTGAAGAGCAGGCAGAGGCTCATCCATTAGATAATGATTCTTTCTTTCCTTGTTTAAAAACTAGATACAAGCCAGGCATGGTGGGGAACACTTGTAATCCCAGTACTTGGGAGGCTGAGACCGGAGGATCTGGGTTCGAGGCCAGCCCCAGCTACTTAGTGAGGCCCTCCGCAACTTAGCGAGATCCTATTTCAAAATGAAGAATAAAAATAGGGCAGGTGCCGGGCGTGGTGGCACAGGCTTGTAATCCCAGCATTCGGGAGGCTGAGACGGGAGGATCCAGGTTTGAGGCCAGCCTCAGCTACCTAGTGAGGCACTCCGCAACTTAGTGAGACTCGGTTTCAAAATAAAGAATAAAAAATAGGGCTTGGGGGTATAGCTCAGAGGTAGAACGCCCCTGAGTTCAATCCTTAGTACCGCAAAAAAAAAAAAAAAGAAATAGGGCAGGGGATGTAACTCAAAGGTAGAATGCCCCTGAGTTCAATCCCCAGTACCACAATAAATAAATAAATAAATAAATAAATAAATAAATAAATAAATAGAACTAGGATGCAGCTCAGAGGTGGAATGCTCCTGGGTTCAATCCCCAGTACCAAAAAAAAAAAATAAGTCATCTGCAGCAGGTTGGGAGCGGGGACCTGTAGGGCTCCAGAGCCCAGCCTCATAACCACAATGGGGTAGTGACTGGATGGCCCGGCAGGTTGCTTTGTGTTTCTGCTGAGCGGCCAGCCCTTGCTGGGCCTGTGGGGTGAGGACCCAGCAGAGCAGCAGAAATGGTGGCGCATGCTTGTAATCCCAGTACTTGGGAGGCTGAGACAGGAGGATCTCGAGTTTGCGTCCAGCCTCAGCTACTTAGTGAGGCCCTCTGCAACTCAGTGAGACCCTGTTTCAAAATAAACAATAAAAAATATGCCTGGGAGCCGGGTGTGGTGGCGCACGCTTGTAATCCCAGCATTCAGGAGGCTGAGACCAGAGGATCCTGGTTCGAGGCCAGCCTCAGCTACCTAGTGAGGCACTCCACAACTTCGGGAGACCCGGTTTCAAAATAAAGAATAAAAAAAAATAGGGCTGGGGGTGTAGCTCGGAGGTAGAATGCCCCTGAGTTCAATCCCCAGTACCACAAAAACAAAAAAATATGCCTGGGGTTGTAGCTCGGAGGTAGAATGCCCCTGGGTTCAATCCCCAGTATGGCAAAAACAAAACTAGATACAAAGCTGGACATGGTGGCGACACTTGTAATCCCAGTACTTGGGAGGCTGAGACAGGAAGATCACAGGTTCACAGCCAGCCTCAGCTACTTAGTCCCTCTGCAACTTAGTGAGACCCTGTTTCAAAATACAGAATAAAAAATAGGACTGGGAGTATAGCTTGAAGGTAGAATATCCTGGGTTCAATCCCCAGTAGCACAAAAAAAATAAATAAAATAAAAACTAGATACATATTTCAGCAACGCTTGGCTAACTCTTTTGGCCAACTGATCCATATTTTTTACAACTCCTTTTGGCATCTAAAACTCAATCAGGGGGTTTTCCTTCCTTCCTACCTCAGATTTGTTTTCTACGTAACTGTCTCCACTCCAACAATTTCACTTCAATAAGCCCAAACTGCTTTTATTCCCCATCACTTCATTTTTTTCTTCGTAGCAACCCCATGTTGCTCTGAACAGTACCTCGAAATTAGGTTTGAGCCTGAACTACATCAAAATGAACTTCCTAGTCGAGTGTGGTGGTGCATGCTTGTAATCCCAGTACTTGGGAGGCTGGAACTGGAGGATCCGGGTTCATGGCCAGCCTCTGCTACTTAGTGAGGCCCTCCGCAACTTAGCGAGACCCTGTTTCAAAATAAATAATAAAAAATAGGATGTAGCTCGGAGCTAGAATGCCACTGGGTTCAATTCCCAGTACCGAAGGAAAAAAAAAAAAAAAAAAAGAACTTCCTAGATGATCTAGCATACTCTGATAGTTCCGAGAGTTTCAACTACAACACTAATTCAATGACTCAACAGTATAGGGCTCAAAAGCCTGGTACAGGTTCATTTACAAACTGATAATAGCAAAGATGCTTGCCAGGTGATCAACAGCTACAATACTGAGGATAAGAGTAAAGGTGAATCATATAGACTCCTCTAGTGATGAACCAAGTCTGAAGATCCTACCTAAGTGGGAATGATGCAGATCCTAGATCCAAAGTGGAAACTCTTTCAATGTTAACAAAAAAAGAAGAGGAATATGAGAGTTATTCTCATTCTCTTCAGAAGGAACTGATACAAAGGGACTCTTCTAGGGCTCTCTTCCTAAATAAAGGAGGCTAGTGATTAGCTCAGCGGTAGACAGCCTGGCATGCAGGAGGCCCTGGGTTCAAATCCCAGTAACACAAAAAATTTTTTTTAAAAACTGTCCCTTCCCAGTACCCTTCACTTCTCCAGGCTTCACCTCTTAAGAGTACAGAGAAAACTGTCTCATTGGGATAGCTTATAAATTCTGAAATTTTCCAGTACTCAGTTTCCACAATTTCAAACCTAAGCTTCAGGGGGAAAACACTACTATTGGAAGACTTTAGTATAGTCTAGTTCTCTTTCTCTCACAGAATTGATTGCTTAAGCTGCTTTAATCCTCTAGTTTCCTCCAACTTTCTTCCTAGTTTAGGATCACCTACTGATGGAGATGAGTAGGAAAATATGAAGATATCTGATTCCAAAGGGAAAAAGGAGGAAACAGAAGATTTGAGAATAGTTTCTTACAAAGCTGAAAGGATAGGCCTTTTCTCACTCTTCTTACATATCTCTGGGATTTGTATTTACCTGAATCAGACATTGAGCACTCTCAGTCACATGATTTTATAAATAACTAGCAAAACACAAGAGAAAGCATACTCTTTCCCCTCTCACGGAATCCCCCACCTTCCCATCCCAAAATACCACAGCTGGGAGGAGACTCACGTGAAGGCAAAGAAGAGTGTTGTAGCTCCCACTAAGAAGATGGCGGCTGCTGAGACCGGAATATACTTGCTGGGTTTGAATCTCTTTCCAGACTCTGCGGGCATGTTGGAGCTCTGATGGGAGATCTGCCCTGCCGCATAGCCCAGGCCCACACAGCGGCAGAACAGACAAGAAAATGGGATGAGGGAAACAACAGAGAGGAAGAAAACCAGGGAAAACAGAAAATTTGAAATTATCACCCTTCCCCCTCCCAAATAAAACTGAAGGTCAAAAGATCTCAAATGAGGGAAAGCACATGGGAGGGGGAAAGGTGATTTCAAATGATGAATAACCACCTCCCCAGAACAAAGCAAAAAGGGAGACTGAGAAACACAACTCGTACAGTTTTAAAATTGGAGACAAACGGTAGGCTGTACACATGCAAATAGTTGCAGATGGAGAACATGGACAATCAGACAGATCAAGTTATAGCTCATGGATGGAGGCAGGTCTTCAAAAGGAAAGAAGGGAGAAATATCAAGGTAGGGCAGAAAATGACGGGCAAGAAAAAATTCTTCTGAGGAGATACAAAAGTACCTCCACGACTACACTTCCACAAACTGTGAGCTGCACCTAAAAGAGGTGTGCCCTGTGCTTCTATTTTAATCCAGGAAGGCACCTGGGCCCCTTTCCAGCTTTAAGGAGCTGTTTTGACTGCAGTCCTTGTCCCTTTCAGGCAGTCTTCTCAATGCCACCACTCCCACACCTTGACTTCACCAGGGCTTGTAGGTGGTTTAATTTTATTTATTTCTCTCTTGATGGCCAAAGCTGGACAACAGCTGTTACAGGATTGAGTTGTAAATCCTTTTCTTTGAGGGGGAGGGAGAAGAGAGAAAACAAGTTTGTCTGTCTTCAGTCTCTTCTTATTATTCCCAAGCCCTTTATGGGTTCTGTTTCAAAACTGAAGGGAAACTTAAAATCCTTGAAGCCATGTTCCTCCTAATGGGAAGAATAAGATGAAGAAATAAATTCCAGCTGATGATACTTTGAAAGATTACTGTGGATTAAAAAAGCCAATTTCCAAAGATGTCCCGTTTCCAGGTTAGTCAATGTCTCCGATCTTTCTTCAATCTGGGGCTTTCCAGATGCAGAATTCAACTGTGTTGTGGTGCCTCACCTGGAGAAAAACAAGTACCTTTATCAAGAAAATTCTTTAGGGCATTTCTTAAGAACACTAAGGCTAACTGTTAACCCACAGGCTACTCTGTTAAAAAGTACCTTTTGAAAGAAAGATGATTTTCCACTTCACTTGTATGTATATGGTAATAAACTCTCACTTGGAGGAAAATGGATTTAGAATCCTTCACTCTTCTAAGTGCTGTTCAGACTGGAAGGAGAACACGGCTTTATCTGGTCTAAGGTCATCAAAGGACTAGCTCGTATAAGGGGCCCATCTTACCTGACACAAATAGGCAGTAACAAATACCAAGAACATAAAAAAAATCTAAAAACAAACAAGGGCACAGCAGTGAAGGGCAGTCCTAGAACAAAGAGAGTATTTATTGCTACAATGAAAAATGTAACCTCAAAATTAGGACAGCAAATCTCATTTCCTTTCTGTGTGTGTCTGTGTCTTTCTTACTCTATGCTTTTTAGTTATAACCCTGAAGAGGCAGGAGCTGATTTTTTCATCTTCTGGAATAATCTATTAAGGGACCTGGGTAAGAAATGTTCTTGCGCTAAAAGGTGAAATGCCTTCTATGAGAAACTGGGTCTACCACAGGGGTGGGTGCTTTTCTTCCCAATTCAACAGTTTATTATTCCTATATTGGCCTATTAGGAAGTAAACCGAGTCCCTCCCCGCCAAACACAGTATGATTAAGAGTAACAATAAGCCGGGCATGGTGGCACATGCTTGTAATCCCAGTGCTTGGGAGGCTGAGATCAGAGGATCTGGGTTTTCAGCCAGCCTCAGCAACTTCATGAAGCCCTCAGCAACTTAGTGAGACCCTGTTTCAAAATAAAGAATAAAAAATAGGGCTGGGGGTGTAGCTTGGAGGTAAAATGCCCCTGGGTTCAATCCCCAGTTCCACAGAAGAGTAACAATAAATGGGGGAGGATGGCTCAGTGGGAGAGTCTTTGCCTAGCATGCTCAAGGCCCTGGGTTGGGTCCTATCCCCAGCACAGGAAAAAAGTAACAATTACTTCTGTTGTTGATAGGAGCAAAATAACACCAGCACCTTGATTTCATAGGATGCTTTTCATCTGATGATCTCAAAGCACTTTACTCACATTATCAGGTGACACAGTCCCTTATCCCACTTTATAAAATTGAAGGGTAGAGAGTGCCTGAGGCCACTCTACTGAATCACCTGAATAGCGAGGTTCAAAATCTAAGAGTCCCTTTGCTGACACAAACTCTTTCTATTTCTTTCTCAACCTCTACACTAAATGTCCAATGATATTAACATGGAATCTATACATTTAAAATTTTACTTAATTTTAAAACAAAGCATTTACTTCCTCCCAAGCAATCTACTATTTAATACTAAAGGTAGAGACTATTTTTATGTGTGGTACTAGGGATTGAACCCAGAGGCATTCTACCTTTGAGCTATACCCTCAGCCAGATTTTTTTTATTTCTTATTTGGAAACAGGGTCTTGCTAGGTTGGTGTCTCACTACTTGTTGAGGCTGTCCTTGAACCTTTAATCCTCCTGTCTCAGCCTCTCAAGTACTGGGCTTACAAGCATACACCACCAGGCCTGGGTCAAAGGCAGAGATTTAAAAATATCAGATTTGAAGCCGGGCGTGGTGGCGCACACTTGTAATCCCAGTATTTGGGAGGCTGAGACTGGAGGATCCGGGTTCTCGGCCAGCCTCAGCTACCTAGTGAGGCATTCTGCAACTTAGTGAGAGCCTGTTTCAAAATAAAGAATAAAAAATAGGACTTGGGGCGTAGCTCGGAGGTAGAATGCCCCTGAGTTCAATTCCCAGTACCACAAATAAATAAATAAATAAATCAGATTTGGATAGTGAAATACAAATGTGCCCTGGAATTTATCACTTCCTCTCTCCTGGGTGGCTTGGAAAGCCAAGGCATCTTCCCACAAGATTCATCAGCTCTCCAGGTGTGGTGGTACACGCCTTTAATCCCAGTATTAGGGAGGCTGAGACAGGAGATCTAAGGTTCAAGGACAGCCTCAGCAACATAGTGAGACTCTCAGCAACCTAACAAGACCCTGTTTCAAAACAAAACATAAAACA
>PVLC010014504.1:0-39472 GCA_004027655.1 Graphiurus murinus | reverse complement strand
TACATTCTCCTTAATTGTTCTTGTTATTATGCTGTTTTGTGAACCTGTAGAAAACAAGTGCTTTTTATCTTGAAATTCAACAAATGGAAAGAATACGCATAGAATAATGCATTCTATGTAGCCATGTCACTGTGAATAACAATTTCTTGCATATTTAGCCATCTTGGTTCCTGTTTGATTTTTACTTCTCTGTTGCTACACAAAACCGATCAAAGGAAAGTAAACTTCAGTTTTACAATCTGTATACCTAAAAGCGGGTACTACCCTTTATTTTACTGACTTGTTTAAATGATTCGCTTTTGTAAGAATCAGATGGCATTATGCTTGTTGTACAATGCCATATTGGTATATGACATAACAGGAAACAGTATTGTATGATATATTTATAAATACTATAAAGAAAATATTGTGTTTCATGCATTCAGAAATGGTTGTTAAAATTCTCCTAACTGGTTCGACCTTTGTAGCCCCCCCATACCCTGTATGTTGCGCCTTGCTTACCAGCACAGAATATTTTTAATGTGGATATCTAATTCTAAATTGTTCCATTGGAAGCAATTGGCAAATCATAATACTGAATTTTCTCTAATAATATGTTTACTTTTAAAATTGTTGCAGTAAAGAAAAACTTTAAGGAATATGGAAATAGTGTCTCAATTTTCTATTGGTTATGATGGAATTAATGTGTTTTTAAAATGCATATTTATCACTGTAATTCTTAAATTTTTAAATAAATGAGCTAATTGCTAGAAGGCGTTTTACTTAAAGGTACTTTAATATTTGATTTCAAATTTAAGAGTTGCTTTAACAGTTAACAATGGAATATGCCTTCTCTGCAATGGCTGGAAATAGAAGCTCAATTTATTGTAAGTTTCTGCAGGTATTTTTAAAATAGAGCAAGAGTGTTAAGTTTAAAATATGAGTAACTCCCAACAATTTTCAGTTTCTGTTTTACTTTGGTCGAACTTGGTATGTGCTCATCACCTATCAGTTATTTTGTGGAGGTGTTAATTCTATATGAGTATTGTTTCATGTTTGTATGGAAAATTGTAGCTAAACATTTCATTGTCCCCAGTCTGCAAAAGAAGCACAATTCTATTGCTTTGTCTTGCTTATAGTCATTAAATCATTACTTTTACATATATTGCTGTTACTTCTGCTTTCTTTAAAGATTCAGTAAATGATGTTTTATGAAGCCACAAAATACATATATTTTTATTTTGACCTAAATTTGTACAGTCCCATTGTAAGTGTTGTTTCTAATTATAGATGTAAAATGAAATTTCATTTGTAATTGGGAAAAAAAATCAATAAAATGGATATTCATTTAGAAAATAACTAAGATCTTTAATAAAAATTTGATATGCAAAGCACAATGTGCAGAAGTTTGGAAACCCTGTAGTGGACTACAACAGGTAAAAGTGAAAGAGAATAAATGCTGTCTTCTAGTGATGTTGCTAAAAAGTACATGATTTGTTGTATATTGCTTGAGAGCCCATTGAAAGATGTATGTTTATTTACTATACAATCTTTGAAGTAAAAGTTACCAATGTTTGCCAATTTGGGTGAATTTAACTCATTTTTCTAGGCTTTTCTGAAGTTTCTCATGTTATCTAGGACAAAGAAAAGTTGAAAGTTTCTAGTGGTATTTTTACTTTGGATCACCATGTGTGTAAAGATTGAAAAAAATATTTTTCAAAGCCTAAAAACTAAATGCTAGTAGACTGTCATTTGACTTGTGCAACCAAGCTGTAAGATCAACACAGAACTCAAAAGACATCTCAACCTTTATGATGGACTTAATTACTTATTAAAATACGTATTTAATAAGCATTTATGACAGCACTATTTAACCATATTTGAAAACATTTCCTTTTATTTTATTTGGAAGTGGATTTTTACCCCTACTCAAATGAAAATTGCCTAAGTTTAAGATGTTTCATCTAAAATTTGTCTTTTAATAAAACAGGAGACAAATTATCGTGTTTTACATTCCTAAATAACCAATCATTACAGTTCTGACAAGATTTTAAAACTCAGCTAAAGATTCACTTTAAAATTTTTAACCTCATGAAAATCCCTATCAAAGATCTTAACTTTTTAACACAGTTGAAGTAGGGTACGTGATAAGTTAGCTTTCAAGTTTGTCTTTTGCTTCTGACAGTATTCTAGGATCCTATAAGTCAGTGCTAACAAAATATTCCAAAGAAGATGCCTAAATTGATTTCACAGATTTTTTAGCTTAAATGCAAAAAGAAAAGGCTGTTTGCTGTTGAGTAAATAGTGATCTATCTTGCTTTTACACATGCATTCCACTTTACAAGTACTTTTTGCTTTTCAAATTGCCGGCCGTTAATTGCACTGAGTTGAAAAAAGAAAGTTGTCCTTTAGTTGACTTAACCCTTCGCCACTTTGGTTCCTTTCCATATCCGTATGTTCAAATGTTGGGCTCCATGGATACAAAAGGAAGCTTAAACTGGTGGGAACTTTGCGTCATCCTTTCCTTTCCCCAATACTTGGAATTACAGTTCATTTGTGAAGTCTTTTCATTACATTCACTTCATAGGCCTATCAAGACTGTTATGAAATCTTTATATGAACTTAGATACCCTTTGTGAAATGCTACTTGCACTGACCAGCAAGAAGTAAGACATCTGAACTTTTAAAGTTTACGATAATCTTTGAAGGGGTGGGATTTTAGAAACAACCTGCACCTGGAACCCAGTCTCTTAGAATCCTGGAGTGAAGGAAATGTTAATTTTTTTCATTTATTTTTATATTTTAAAGACTCAATAAGTGTATGTTTTTCTTCCCATTGCACCAGGAATGACAAATTCTGAGTTAGTTTAGTACTTACATGAAACACAGGCTCTTGTATTTTTGAAGCATGGTTGTTTTCCCCACAGTCTTCCTTGCATTTTATCCAAAACAAAAAGTTCTTGATCAAATTGCACTAGAAATGCTAGACTTCCATCACACTAGATCTGTGCATCTTCTAAGAGAATACTAAACGCTTTTCAAAAGCCATATATCCCTTTAAGATATGCGGTGCTAAAACTCTTGGGTTAGATACTTATTTTACTTGATGGTTCTTCATGTACAAAATGAACGCTACAACAGGTTGATTACTTCTAAACTCACTCTTAAAAAAGATCCCCTGAGCTGGATCATAGATTCTATACAAGGAAAACAAAAAAGGTATCACACATTCCAGCCTTTCAGTAAATCAGACCTGGGAAATAACACCCGCTGAAGACCTTGCGCCAGTCGGAGCTCCCTACAAATCTCAAGATCGCCCAGTTTTGATTATGAAAGTCTCTGAAAATGTTTACACAGTCGAGTGTTTCCTGTTTCCGCAGTTAATTTTTTTAAACTTTTTTTCTTCTTTTGGTTCTTGAAACGGATTTCCTTTATTTGCACCAGTTTCTTTTTCTTAGTGTGCAGTATCTAGAGGACTCACATGAAGAACTTCACTATCAACTCTGCTTTCCAGCTGACAACATCAAAAGTCATTTATCACTGGCAAGGCCACTCTGGGATCCTTGTGAATTTTCCGAAAATCTTTCAGTACTCTAAATAAAGAGTAAGAACTCAAAAATTTCCAATAAATGAGTTAAATTATTCATTCTTCTGACCCTTACCTTAAAAATATTCCTTCCAGAGACGATCAGAAGGAACTTATAAAATCAGCAGGTGTTGTTCCCTCAGAGTCACCCACACTTTGGTTAAAATATTCCTTCTTGCTCTGCCTGTTGGGTTATCAGAAAATCCAAACTTGACAGTGAATGTGACTTCAAGGTCTATGGGGATTCGGAGGTCTCCAACTCCTCCTCCATTGTCTTGAACCCAGGTTGAGAAAACCGTCTGCCAAGCAAGGCTGCAGACCAGGGTACTTGGGAAACGCACTGACAACTGGGATGGAATGAATGAGAACCTTCGAGAGATGGATTGAGGTCACTGGAGATGGAGCTGTCTAGCCAGTCTTAGGTCTAAATGTCCCCGAGGTGGAAGAAACCTTCAAACAGGTTCAGCCTGACATAGATACAGCTGAAGACGAGGGTGATTGGAGTGGGTAATCACCACAGCTTAAAAAAAAAAAAAAAAAGGCGAGGGGCTTCGGGTTCTGGTGCTGGTGCAAAGGGCACAGGATGCCCGCTCGGAGGAAATGACCTCTTCCTCTCCTCTCGCAGCGCTGCTTTCCTGGTCAAGGGCCGTCTCCGAGAGGACCTGTAACGGAGGAATGGCCCTTCCCCTTCCCTTGCTTCTGACCAGCAGCTCTCCCGGGCGTGGAAGGAGCCGCCGCGCGGGGACGCGGGAGGCCATTTTGCGCGTGCGCCGCTCGCCCTCCACGCGGCGTCCGCGGATCCCGCCAAATTTGAGCGCGACATTGCCAGGCCGCGCCGCGCTCGAGGGCCCGGGGGACCGCGGCGTCGCCCGAGACCGCGGCGACAGCCCGGGCCGCGCCGCCTCGCGGGGACCTACCCTCCGGGGCCGTCCGAGCGGCGGGCGAGCTGGGACCCGCTGTGCGCGGCGGGGCGGGCGGAGCCCACGCACCCACCCACCCGGCCGTGCAGACCCCTCCACCGCTTCCATCCCAAGCCCCTCTCCTTCCGCACACTGCTGTCTTTGAGGCTCGTTTTTTGCTGGATGGAGCTTGAGCAAAGCATGAACACATGAAAGCTGCCACGGGTTCGCAGGTGACTTCGAGGGCGGCGGCGGCCTGGACGGGGGGCTCCTGCTCCTGCGGCTGCGAGTCCCCGGGTGGAAGCCTCGGCGGGTGGCGGGCGCGAGCGGCTGCACGGGCAGCAATCACGGTCGGGTCCAGAGGTGACCCTGACACCCACAGGCGAAGCCCCGCGGGTCCCCGGGCAGGCGAAGCTGCGAGGCCGCCCCCTGCCGCCGCGTGGCGACCCGGGTCCCGCGCCGGGAGGAAGGACGGACCTCGGAAAGGGTCGGGGACCGCGAGGAAGTGAAAGCGGCCTGCAGTGGGCGACGCCCGGGGAGCCCTCTTATCCGCGCCGCAGGCTGCTGGAAGCCGCCATTTGGTGGCGGGTTTCGGTATTTCAGGGGCACGATGTTCCGAACGTCACAACTGGCCTGTCTACGTGGCGGTCATTTCTACAGGGCGGTGTTGCCAAATGCAGGTTTCCCGCTAGCTCCCCCTCTGGGGGCGTCGAAGGCCTCCTCGGAACTCGGTCCCCAGAACCGGGGTGCGCAGACGCCGCCGCCCACACCCGCGCCCCAGGGCCAACGCGATGGAGCCCAGCGCGGGCTAAAGAGGCGTCTTGCACCCCTTCCCCGGACCCGGACGACGCTGGGCCCGCGGCTCCCCTCCCCAGGGCGGAGGAGCTTGGGGACTCGACGGCCTCGTCTCGGCACCGCGCGCCCCGCCGCGGGCTCCCGCCGACACCTGCGCGGCGAGCAGGGAAAGCGCCCGACGAGCGGGGAGCCGGCCCGGAGGGGCGTCCGTGCAGCCGCGTCCCCGCGCGGCGCCACCTTCGAGGGCGACCAAGGCGGCGACCGAGGCGGGGCGAGTGCGCAGCGAGCCGGCGGCGGGCGCTCTGCGGGGTGCGGACCCGGGGGTCCCAGCCTTCGAGGCCGAGCTGCCACGCTGCATTCCCGGAAGGCGCCAGAATTTCGACGCTTGCGAGTCAGCGACACCCGGTCCGAGAGCCCTCTGGACCTCCGCGCCGCCGGCTGCGGCCACAGCCCGAGGCCCCGCAGGGCCCGGCGGAGCGACAGCCCCGTGGTGGCCGAGGCGCCGCGGCCGCCCAGCCCCGGCCGCTTCCCCTCGCCGCCACGCCGTTCCCGGGGCTGCGGGCGGCGCGCTCGGCGGAGGCGCGGTTGCCAGTAGCAACCACACGACGGCGATTTGCAGCCTGGGCCGCCGCCGCTGGGGCCGCAGCCTCTGCGCACGCCTCGTGGGGAGCAGGGACCCGGGGTGGCGTCGGCCACGTCTCCCCCACCCCGTCCTCCCGGGCACCCTCGGCTCGGGGTGAAGCCGGCGCCCAGGCCCGGCCCTGCCCCCACGGCAGACAATAGCGGGCTGAGCGCGCCGCGGACGCGAACCGCACCGGACCCCGAGGTGGGCTCGCTGCTGAGCCCGGCCCCAGGTGCCCTTGTTTCCGACCTGAGCGACAGTTCTTCTCCAGAGCCCTCAGAAACAAAAATAGTGCCAAATAGAGAAGTCAAATCAAGCCGCTCACTCCCTTTCTAGTAACACCGACACAAAGAAGAGCTTATGGTCCCTTCTGCCCTTGGTCAGAGTGGCTTTCCTCTGGGTTAGGGTCACAGACACCAGCACACTCTAGTCTTTCCTCTTCTTTGTCCTCCATGCATATTTTGCTTGAAATCCAGAATGGCTCAAATGTTGCATTCGGATATTTGGTCTTGTCATTCATAAGTGGATAGCGCACCTCCCCTCCCATTTTATTGATAAACCCCACTAGCCTTTACCAGTGTGGACAGAGTGGTCTGATGCAGGAAGAAAGTGATTGACATTAACCCTTACGGATTTGTCTGCCTTGTCGGTGGCTCTAGGGCACTGTTTTCACGTTTTTTTTTTTTTTTTTTTAAACAGAGCTTTAATTAGTGTTTTAAACAGGTTTTGTTGAAGACAACTCTTCAAAGTATTCAGGTAAGTCTTTTACTTGTCTACTAGGATAATGTACATTGCCAAATATTTCCGCCATTAATAATTGTCCCTTCGTTAAATAACTATTAAGTTAGCTGAGAATTTTTCATAGATTGAAAGTTTATGTAAATCACAGATGTGCTGAGATTTCTATGTTTAAAGCTCCTTGAGGACAACAAGTACCTGTCTCGTTTACCTTTATATGCTCTGCAGTCCTTTCACTACAACTCTTATGTTTGTTGGATTCCCAGAAGATTCCAGAAGTCTCCATAACCCATAGTAGGAAAAAAAAAATCAAGAAGCTTTGATAATAACTACCACAAAGCTTGGATATGTTTAATGAATTCAATGAAAAGCTAAACCTTTTTTCAAGACATTAATCAGATCTCTTCATGCATATTTTAATCTCATTAGATTTCAAATGTGGTAGGCTGTATGTAAAATTGTCTGACAGATGTTTCCAGGATTCTGAGGAGTATGATAAATTCTACATAACAACTTCTAACTTTGCTGGTTTCTCACCAAGAATATCTAAAAATTGGGTGAAGACCTATTAATGAGGTAAGATTTTAAAGTGACTTTCATATAGCACAGAATGGCATTAACTCTGGTGCAATGGGAATGCTCAATGAGGGGCTAGTACTGGATATTGCAAATCTACTAAGACAATGCACCTTGAAATGTCTTATTTAATTTAATTAAGCTTTATAACACACTGGAAATAGTTGCTATGTCTTAATCATAAATGACTCTTAGGTATGTTAAAAAGGGATGCACCTTTAAGCTTCACAAAAAGTCAAGTTCATTAAACAAGACAGTTTACTTGAAAGAAGAAAGTTAGCACTACTTGGTTCCTAGAGGCAAATAACCTGTAGCTTGCCCAACCACCCCCACATCACCTTAAAAATAAGAGAGCAAAGCTTTAGTGAAAAGTTCCTTTCTATGGTCTTTCAAGAAAGAAAAGCTTCAACAACTTGCTTTGGACCAAGTTAAAGAGATTATCTCCCTTTTTCATTAGGACTGTGTCTTTCAATGAATTGAAGGATGAGATCAAAGTGCATTCATATTCATGTGAATTATCACTATTGACTTGAATAATGATGGATTTCATTGTTTTATTTAAACTGAAACCAGGAACTACTGCTTTTGAGGCTATACTCTGGAGGCTGTAGAAATTTCTTCTATGAGGACTCAAAAAAAAAAAAAAAAGAAAAAAAGAAAAAAACAAGCAATTAGGTCTGACAACCACATCATTTCCATAATGTACTTCCATACAGAAGACTTTTTATTGGAATTGGTTACATTTCTATAGAGATTTACCACTCAATTTTTGACTCCCAGCCTCCTTGACAAAACTAATAAGTTCAGCAAGTACACTCTCAAAATAATTACGAATGAATTGTAGTGGGAAGATACAGTGATGTTTGGAAAGCTTTTAGCTGTTCACAAATCAGACAAATGAGTGTTATCAGTAACTAGCTCATGAGAGTGTTTTTGCTTTGAACATGATTCATTACAGTTTGTTTTCTAGTGTAACTGAAGAACTCAGTCAGAGTGAGCTTGGGAAAATGTGTTTACCAGCTGTTTCTTTCTAAATATGCCTCATGACAATTTTGTTAAAATATTTTCACTTGAGTTTTCTTCAAACTCTCCCATCAGTTTCTAAAGAGAAAAAGACTACCAGATTCATTGGAACCCCACTTTTACTAAAAGATCATTTTATTAAGTTTATCACTTTGGAGAACACTTAATAGAAGACTCATTACAATAAAGCAAGCTTAGCATTGAATAGTGTAAGCAACCCTTAATATGGACCTAGGCAAGTGTGTTTTCATGAACTGTAGCATACACACTGCACTTAGCCCTTCCTAACTTACAGGGAGACTCCAGTGCAACTCAAGTATCATGGTCCCCAATGGGCTTTGGGAACATCCTCTCCCCCAAAGCCAGTTGATACCAGTTACTTGCTTGGTATTTCTCAAACTTTTGCCATACCTTTATTTACAGCATTATACAAAAGATTACATTTTAAAAAGTTCAACATTTTTCTCTATGTAATTGGGCTTCAAGAAGTCTCTATTTTCACTTTATCCATTATATGTTCTTTTTTTTTTTTTTTTTTTTTTGCGGTACTGGGGATTGAACTCAGGGGCATTCTACCTCCGAGCTATCCCCCAGCCCTATTTTTTTTATTCTTTATTTTGAAACCCGGTCTCACTAAGTTGCGGAGTGCCTCACTAGGTAGCTGAGGCTGGCCACGAACCGGGATTCTCAGGTCTCAGCCTCCCAAATGCTGGGATTACAAGCATGCGCCACCACGCCCAGCTCCATTATATGTTCTTAATGTTGCCAGGAGTAAGTTGTTTCTCTTTGGGATATGACCATAAAATACTAAAATTATTTGTATAGCAGACTATTTGTGAACTTCCAAGACCTTTACCCTTGATTCATAAATAAAGTGATAAGCAATTGTGTATTATTTCACCAGGGAAAGAACAAGGCACTCCTACAATAAAAAAGCATTTATTTAGCCAGAGTGGTGACACACATACACCTGTAATCCCAGTATTTGGGAGGCTGAGACAGGAGGATGCCAGGTTCAAGACCAGTCTCAGCAACTTAGCAAGACTCTGTTTCAACATAGAAAATAAAAAGGACTGGGGGTATAGCTCAGGTAGAAGCCACTGCGTTCAATCCCCAGTACATGAAAAATAAAATTGAAGTATTTTCTTAAAATTAAATCTTTCTTACTAATGAGAAAGGCTAGTATTTTCTTCATATAATTGGTTCATCTTTTATATTGTCTATATGATAACCTTTATTCTTTACTCTAAAAATTAAGTATGGGGTAATACTGGAGGAGTAGATAACAAGGTAATTCAGCTTTAGCAACATTCAGACGTTGCCTCTGAAATATGAGGGGGAAACCCACCAAACGAAGGTGCAGATTGCAGTGTCAGCGTCTCCTGCGAAAGAACAAGAGGCAGTGCTACCCTCGAATTTAGCCCCGGGTTTAGCGGAGCTCCCCCTCCGCTCTCATCTATGCTGAGGGAGCGGGTTTGCAGAGTGGAGAAACAGAAGACACAATTTTGGTTTCAGAAACCTTGAAATCCTTCTCTGTACTTTTGCAGTCACTTCAAGAGACAGAGGATATACTCAATTATTGCCCAGCGTGTTTAATGCATAAGTCACTTAAGCTTGGGACTTGATACAGCGAGATGACCGCAAAATTTTAAGGGAAAAAAAACTTTTTTTTTTTTTTTTTTTTTTTTTTGATGAGGCTCGCACATGCGCAGTGCGGCTCAGCTCTCCCCCTCCACCTAAGCAAGCTACCGGCTCCCCTTCCCGCCTCCCGGATCCGGCCCGCGCCGCGGGGTGTCGGGGAGCTGCGTGGCGGTGCCACGGTCTCGCGTCCAACTCTGCCCTTCCCCACCCTCCCCAGCCCAAGGGGTTCGGGCTCTTTAAACGTCGGGGTGAAGCCAAGCTTCTCCCCGGGGGTTTGGGACGCGCCGGTGCTGGGGCCCGGTCCCCGCCGGCTCCGGGCTCCCCCGAGTGGGCCGCCCCCTCCCAGGCCGGCGGCCCCGGGACCTCGGGCGACCCGGCGCGGCGCCGCGGAGCGCTCGGGAGCCGAAGCGAAAGCAGAGGCCTGTGCGGCCGCGGCCCCGCGCGCCTCCCCGCTCCCAGGCCGCGCCCGCCGCGCCGCGAGGCGGCAGGACCCGGGCCGTCCCCGGCCGGCAGCAGCGAGCCCCGGGCCGCCCGCCCCGCGCCCGCCGGCCCCAGACCTCGCCAAGCGGCCGGGGGGCTCCCCGAACTTAGGACACGAGGAAGCAGCCCAGGAAGTCGGGGCCCTTCCCGCGTCCCGGTGGTCTCACTTGCGGCCCCGCCCGCACCTGCGCGCGCTTCACGCGCAGCTTCCTGGGTCTTGTACCAAAAATGATAGCAATAAAATACAAAATAAAAGGTGGGAGAGGGATAATTATCTACATTCTCTAATTCTCTAAGACAAGTCCAAGATTTTAAGGAAGTGGGAGACTTGAGGGCTTGTTCAGAGAGTGGATGACAAATGTCTATCTCGGAGCTCTCAAGGTTTCCTATTTGGTGATGCTGACTTTGGTACAGTTTTTTAAGAAAACTCACGTAAGTTTTTAAAAGGGAGACAATCACTCACACACTAAGCAGCAACAATTTTGTGCGTGTACATGTAATTGCCTTGAAAAATATGCTGTATTTGGCTTTTATATCAAAAGCGTCACTTTTTAATACCAATCACTTTTTGCTACATGGTGTCTTCTTTTTGGAACTGAGATCATTCATGTGTGGAATCCCCCTATAATCATGGTTTTCTTTGGGAATGGAAAAGATGAGTCCAATCTTTGCATTTACTAAATTACTGGAAAGGAAGTCACCCCAAGTACAAGTACATCTTAAAGACTTTGGGGCTAGCTAAATCACTCATCATTCTATTGGCCTTCTCATTAAAAAGAAACAAAAGGATTTTACAGTTTAAAGTGTACAGAATAGGCTTTAAAAAGTGTGAAAAGCAAAGAGTAAGACATACATAAAGCATGCACAGATTGACAAATTTGATGGCACAATTTGATGAGGGTAAAAAGCCTGGCGTTATTTCCCCAAAGAAGGGGAAACGCAAGTTTAAGATAGTCATGTTGCCTTCATCATTATAGAGACTACATATCTATTATCTTGGCTATGGAGTAGATAATGCCTTTATTTTAATTAAAGTATGGAGTTATCTGAGTAATTTTAGAGTTGGTATTGGCAAAATCATAATTGTATTCTTGTAAGTTGAGTAATTGCAAGCAATTACCAATGGGATGCCTTTTAAAATGCTAACATGATGTTTTAATTCTTCTTGAGAATATTGCATATGCAGAAAAAACTCAGCTAATTTAAAAAACAAGATGCCTTTTATTATCTAAATGTTTTAGATATTTTCACCTCTTTATCCAAGTCTCTCATCTTTGCACTCAAAGCATTTAGAGCAATTGCAGTCCTAAGTGGCAGGTAGATGCTTGTTGAATTCGTAAAGGCTGCAGTACCTGCTTGCTGAATGAATCAACGCCTATTTCTTACTAGACTTCATATCCTGGAAGATAGGCACTTTCTCCTATTAGTTAAGTGTTTGGCACATATAAATATTTAATGTGTTTAGTTTGATAGAATATATATGTATACATATATGCATATACACACATATATACACATACACTTCATGCACCTGTACAACAGCTTTTAAAATGTGAATGCTAATATGTAATTAATATATATGATACTTTAACTTTTGTTAAAATTAGTAAAACTTCTTTTAGGGATATGTAGCACTACCTTGGATAATTTTGGATTCTTAAAGGAGATTTGTAAAGAGAAACAGAAAAGAACTTTAAGATTGACTTTATACTGTTTTCTTTCAGTCTCATTTTTATAATTAAAGGAATTAAGTGAAAAATGATTTTGAAGTTATATATTTAGCCTTTTCCAAAAGGAGTTGAAGGTTTCCAAACAAATTTTTCATGCAAACATATTTGCAAGTTGTCCAGATATTTCAAATACATTGTATATCTCTAAAACCAGATGGTACTTTAAGAACAGTCTTAATTTAATAACTCAAGTATGTCTGAATAGTTTTCTTTTTCACTGCTTAGCTGTTAAAGGTGTGTGTGTGTATTCATTTAACTTTGTAAAACAGTGTTATTCTGTTTTTAAGTTAGTACATTGAAAAATGGGTCAGAGAATAGATTGGTTTTCTTGCCAGTAATCTGCTTGCAATATTTAATATTTAAATTACAGTTTCATTTACATGTATATAATTATCATTCTATTTCATTTCTTTACTTAATTTTTGACTTTTGAAAAAGAAAGCTAGAATAAAGAGCAAAGCTCTAACTTTAATATGTTCAATTTCAGATATGAAGTAGGCATCCAATATTGTGTTTTATCAGGAATAATACAGTTTAACTCATGGGCATTGTTAATGATAGACACTCAGACTCTATAATTTAAAATAATTTATGTACCATTTGAACCAAGTTTTCAAACTTTGTAGCATTCCATAAGCAGACTGTGTTATGTTAAGAGGTTTAGTTTTTTTCACTATTGAATTCTTAACAGGTTTTTTTTTTTTTTTTTTTTGCGGTACTGGGGATTGAACTCAGGGGCATTCTACCTCCGAGCTACCCCCCCCAGCCCTATTTTTTATTCTTTATTTTGAAGCCGGATCTCGCTAAGTTGTGGAGTGCCTCACTAGGTAGCTGAGACTGGCCTCGAACCCGGATCCTCCTGTCTCAGCCTCCTGAATGTTGGGATTACAAGCGTGCACCACCAAGCCCGGCTTCTTAACAGTTTTAAAATAGAAAATATATAGTAAGCTAAAAATGGCAGGTGTAGTATTTTAGCAGCTTGAATTGTTTGTTTAAAGACTGAAACTAAATATGGAAACTTTTAATTTTAAGGGGATTTCTATTTTCATAATGCAACAAGGAACTGAAAATAAAATTATGATGGTTTATTTGCAATTCTAATTGTTTACTCAGTGTTCTCCCTATAAATGTCTAAATAAGAGCACACAACAACTTTTATTTAAAGTTTATTTTAAAGGATTTGTTCTCTTGGGAAAATGTAGAGATCATTGTGAAAGTTAGAGCTAAGTGGAGGGATTGTATCATTGTCTTCTGAACTGCAGAAGCAAAAGCTGCATACCTTTTCTGAGATTATCAGGGACCCGAATGAACACCCTTCTTCCTTTCTCTGATTGCTGGTTCATTCCCCCCCCCACTATCTGGGGTTCCACAAAATATCAGGAGTTCATTAAAGCCCTGCAGGGTGAGATCTCCAAGATTATTATATTCACTCCAGATATGAGAACCAGCTAAATTTGCATGCTCCCTTCTACTGAGAGATGTCAAGGATTTCCTCTTGGCACTACCCAGCAGCTGTGGTGATTTGCTCATTTGACACCTGGTGAAATTGTAGTTTCTGATGGAGAAATATTTAAAGTTGACACCTGCCATTGGAACCTGGCACTCAAAGGCAAGCTAGAAACCAGTGGTAGACTAAGTATTGCACTTAAATTTTGTTCAAAGAAACTGGATAGAGTTCAAGTTACATTAAAGTAGGTAAGTCTGGCTTTCCAGGTAAAGATTCTGTCTTCCTTTCTTTTGGAAATGTCACTCAGCAACAAAACGAAGCCTAAATTGGGGGGGGGGGTACTGAGGATGGAACCTGGGGCATTCTACCTCCGAGCTACAGCCCCAGCCCTATTTTTTTTTTAATTCTTTATTTTGAAACAGGGTCTCACTAAGTTGCGGAGGGCCCCACTAAGCAGCTGAGGCTGGCAGCGAACCCGGATCCTCCAGTCTCAGCCTCCCAAATCCCAGGATTACAAAGGTGCGCCACCACGCCCGGCTCTGAAGCCTAAATTTAAAAGCCAAAATATTTAAAAATCACACTAAAATCTAGGAAGCAGCAAAATTGGTAGCAATTAGGAGAAAGCCACGGACGATGGGACATTTATCACATTATTTCCACCTCTCCTTTCCCCATGGGAATCTCTAGTAGTGCTTATTAAATGGTTTCAATACAGTGTAATTAAATGTATGAACACGGTTGTTGGAACTCTCCAGGAACCTTGAGATCAGATGCCAGCTATTATCAAAACAGGGTTAAAAAGGAAAAGAGACTTTAGGGTTGCACTGACAATAATGTATTTATCAATGTATACACTATCACGTGTGGTGCGATTTCTCTTGACCTTCGAAGCTCCTGGGACCCCACTGCTGCTCCCGGGTCTCCTCCCACGGAAACCGGCCGCCACGGTGCGGGTCCGGGTGGAGGTGGCGCGGCGGGTCCTCCCGCGGCCTCCCGCTCCGCCGCACGCGGGGGTGGCGCGAGGGGGGAGCGACACTCGACGGCGCGGGGCCGCTCCGAGGGGCGCCGGGAGCCGGCGGGCGGAGTCCCCCGGGCCCGCGGCCCTGACGTCACGCCGGGGCCTGGCGGTTGCCGCGAGACGGCCACGTTCCGGTTCCGGCCGGTTGCCCGGGAGACGCGGGTACACAGAGAAACGGATTCCGTCGGAGGCGCCCCTTGGGCGGACGCGCAGGCTGGGCCAGGAGGAGCCGGAGCCCGGCGGAGGCCGCGGCGGGCGGGCGCCATGAGCCAGAGGCAAGTGTTGCAAGGTAGGGCCGGGCCGGAGGGGCGCCCCGACGGGGGGAGGCGCGGGCCGCGGCGCCCCTCCACCGACTCTGTCTCCCGCAGTGTTCGAGCAGTACCAGAAGGCTCGGACCCAGTTCGTGCAGATGGTGGCGGAGCTGGCGACCAGACCCCAAAACATCGAGACGCTGCAGAACGCGGGTGAGCCCTCACCCCGCGCCCTGGGCCCCGCCTCGCCCTCGCCCTCGCCCCAGACCTGTCCTCACCTCCGCCCCCGCGTCCCCGGCCTGGCCCGGTCCTGGGGCCCGGTCCCTCCCTTCTCCCCAGCTGCTGGGCAGCGCTCTCCTCTACCAGCCGAGCTCTGGGGAGCAGCGGGTTGGGCGCGGGAGGACGGCCTCCCTAACTTCCTCCAAACCACCGCAAAGGCTGCAAAAGTATTCGGTCTCTCCAGGAGGTCTTTGGGGGTGAGGCCCCGAGGGGGAAGCCTCCAGATGGGCGTTAGGGGGCCTGGTGTCCTTATTTCTATCCTCATTGCAATCAGGCAGGTTGTCAGGTTGAATCAAGGCCGTTGGAATCGCCTGGAAGTCATTTTACATGGATAGGCATCTACTCTAATTAGATGCATTTTATCCGGGTGCCCTCGCGAGTCACCCTGTCTTTGATCACCTTCGACTTCCTCACAACAAAGAAATTCCGCGCTGGTTTATACAGTATTTCTCATCTTTGTATCAGTGAAATAAGAATGATGTGCTTTCCCAAGAAATTCGAAGTAGGTAAAGACTTGACGTTGAGAAATCCGGTGGTGGTTCTCTTCCCACTTCCCCGTCCGAAATGAGAAAGGGGAGGATTTGCTCCTAAATCTATTAACGTAAGTGGCTAAGAACCGCGCTGATGGCTGGGGCACACTCCCTGTCTCTGTGGTCTGTCCCTCTCCCTCTCCTCTCCCTCTCCCTCTCCTCTCTCTCTCCTCTCTCTCTCCCTCTCCCTCTCCCTCTCCTCTCTTTCCTGCCCCTCCCCCCATTTCTTTTTAAAGATAGTTCCACCACCATCTGAACTGTAAGGGAGCAATTTATCACTACTATAAGAAATCTTTAGCTTGTAGGATGTGATCTTTAAAACTAGTTTAAATTAACATATCATTAAAAATAAATTGAGAGCATATTGGCAGAGCAGCAATATTTTAAAAATGTCTCCTCTGGGTTTTTTTGAGGGAAATTACTACTTTACCTATGTGAAAGTTTCTTTTTTCACTGGAATTTTGGGTGTTTTCATTGGGGGTGGGTGTATTTAGAATATTTAGAAATAGAGAAAATGCAGTTTTAGTCTTTTAAAAAACTTTTCAGTTTGATATAATTGTAGAATCACAAGCAATTGTGAGGAATAATGTGGAGAGGTCCCCTGTTTTCTTTATTTAATTTCCGCCAGTGATAACATCTTTTGAAATTGTACTATAATATCACAGCCAGGATGTTGACATGGATAAAAATTCATTGATTTTACTCGTTTCCTCAGTTGTACTTGTTTTATTTGTGTGGAGTGTGCTTGTGTGTTTCATTCTATAGTTTTATCTTGTGTGTATCCACCAGCATCACAGGCAAGATACAGAACATTTTCATTGTCACCAGGATCCCCTGTGTTGTCCTTTATAACCGCAGCAACTTCCTGCTTTTCCTAACTTGGGCAACCACTAATCTAATCTTCATTTCTAAAAATTTTATCATTTCACAATTGATAATCTTTTGTTCAGTAGTTGTTTCATGAAGAGTAATATTCTTTATTCTGTGTGTATGCACATGCATTCAGGCTCCTCAAAGTACCCAGAACAATACTTCGCACATGGTATTTCACACACACACACCCGTCTAAATTTATTAGGGCATTTTACATTTTAAAAACAAAGTTTTAAAGTTTTTTCTTTCTCTCTTATTCAATGCCCTTGGTGAATGGACACTTACTACTTAAAAAAGATTTACTTTCTGCACAATATGTATACAGGCAAACTAAAGCTTTATTTTCTAAAATGGGAACATAACTGATGCCATTTTAGATATTTAATCCTGAAATATGAGATACACATACTTAAGATACAGAGTATCACCTTTCAGTACTGGAGTGGGAGAGTGGGAGGTTACCTCTTCTTATGGGTTTTATTTCTTTTTTTTTGAGATGGGGTCTTGATATGTTACCCAGAGTGGCCTTGAATTCCTGAGCTCAAGCGATCCTCTTGCCTCAGCCTCCCAAGTAGCTGGGACGATAGGCATGGACCACTGCACCCAGGTTATATTATGGAATTTAATCCAAATTGGCAGGTCAAGTGATCACCAGAGTATAAGTGGGGTAGATCTAACATTCTCCACCATGACCTGGCTTATGAAGAAACGGAATACATAAGGAATAGACCAGTGTTTTGAAATGATCTACCTTTGACTCTTACCTTGATGGCAGGCTAAGATTTTTTTTCCTAAGGAATTTATTTTTAAAATGTTTCATTTATGCAGATCCAATTTAAACATTCCTTTAGCTACTTTATTATTTATTTTTTTGATACTGGAGATTGAACCCAGAGGCATTCTAGCGCCACCTCCAGCCCGATTTTATTTCTTACTTGGAAACAGGGTCTCACTAGGTTGCTGAGAGCCTCCATAAGTTGCTGAGGCTGGCTTTGAACATGTGATCCTCCTGTCTCAGCCTCCCAAGTACTGAGATTACAAGCATGTATCACCATGCCTGGCTAGCAACTTTAAATAAAGATGGATCATGAATATCTCAATATATTCTTTTTAATTAAAATAACCTATAATCTTTTTTTTTCAGTATTGGGGATTGAACCTAGGGGAATTATACCCCCAGCCCTATTTTTTATTCTTTATTTTGGAAACAGGGTCTCACTAAGTTTCGGAGAGCCTCACAAAGTTGCTGAGGCTGGCCACGAACCCGTATTCTCTGGTCTCAGCCTCCCAAGTACTGGGATTACAAGTGTGCACCGCCACGCCCTGCTACTTATTTTCTTAATCATCAACAAACATAGACATTCACATGGTCTACTCTTTAAAAAAAAAAAAAAATCACCAGTTTAAAACTCCCTTTGAATGAGTCCCAATATATGTACATCAATTAAGCTTGTGCAGGTCAAGCTTTTTTTTCAGACAGGTGCCTTCATTTTAGTAATGTAAGACACCAGTGATTTTTATTCTGAATTTTGATATATTGTCTGCATATCTGGGAAGATTTAGCTTTTTTTTCTTTTCTTAATATACAGTTTTAGTAAACATGCATTGTGGATCTAGGGTAATGTGAAAAACGTTTCTCATGTAGGCATCATGATCAAACTAATTCTGTTCCTAAGAATTTTGACTCATTGTATGTGAAAGTAATGGTGAAGATCATCACTGCAGTTTATTGCATTTTAAATCTTTAATGTTTCTCACTGTGTTTTTGATGTACTAATAGTAGAATTTGCCTTATTTTACATGTCAGAGTCATTACTAAAACAAATAAAATGTTGCAAGTTCTCTTCTTCCAAGTATTTGAAAAGTAGTAAGTTTGATTTCTAATCAAAATCGCTACTTCAGAGAACTGTGTAGAAAGTAACCTTGAGTTTTTTCCTCATTGAGGTTTTATTCCTTTTAAATGAACAGAACACATATGAAAACATTAAAAAGTTTAATGTTAGTTATAAAATCTCTTTATAAACCCTGTACGTTTGAACCATTACATCTTGTAACTATTTAAAAATGAATTTTGATACTTCCTCTCTCTGAATAATCAGCAACACATGACTATAATAGTAGGGACAATACATTGCTACTTTTACCAATTATAAAATTTCAGCAATTGGAGGTAGTTGGTTACTTATAAAATATAAGAAACATGTTTTGTGGCATATTGGAATACCAGGCCACTCTTAGGTCTGTTTGGGAGGTCTTCTAAAGTAAACTAATAAAAGCCCCAAGAAAATTATTTTTAAATTGGTTAGCAACATAAAATAAACTTCTCCTGAACCAACTATTTATATAAGTGGGGTAGAGTTCTATAATATTTTACATATAACCTATAGTAAAATAGTGAAACATGGCAAGGCAATACACATTTTCAGAAGAACAGGAATAAAGAGGTTTGCATAATACTCTTAAGTATCTGTATGAGATGATTTTGCTGACTGAGAATTTAATGGGTTCAGGATTCAAGAAAATAAGTAATCTGTGTTGTTAACATAAAATAAATTTAAATTGCATGGACAGGGTGAAAATATTCAGATTATTTAGTACCTCAATATGCCATGAGAAGGAAAAGCCCTAGTCAGAATTTTTAATGTATTTAAAGTGTATCTTGATAGGTACATGTGATTCACTTATGAAACATGTTTCTCCAAAGGATATTAAAACTGAAAAAAAAATTTAGTAGAGTGATTTTGAAAAACTTCACTGATGATGCTATTTAAATTTGACATATTTTGTCACAATAAAAGGAATCTTAAAATTGTGAATATAAAAGATAATTAACTCAAAGTACTGTTTCCTAAAGATGGGATAGAGAGGTTTGTTATATATTTTTATGTGAAAAATATGCCAGGGAGCTATAAAAATTCTGAACTTGTATTCACCTAACAATATGTCCTAAACACAAAAGATTATTCAGAGTTTTATTCTGTGTTCCAAACCACTGTTCCTCCCTGGACATTTGTCTGTTTTATTATATAAGCATTGGGACATAGTAAAATAATAGAGCAAGGGCTAAAGGTCTTGATGTTTTCTTAGCAAAAACTGGACAATTGAAATTTAACTGAGACTTACAGATGAATCTAAAAGAAGGTGTGGCTTAGACATGGCAAGTTTTGTGGGTTAAATTTTAATGTCATAGATTACATTTTTTCCCCCAAAATAGTCATTCTGTAACTCTACTCTACATTTGAATGTTACTTCAGGGTCTTTGTACTTCTGCCTGGAACTTTTTCCTAACTAACTTCTAATCATTCTTTATGGCTTTGCTTAGATGGATGTTGATTACTCAAGGAAGCCTCACAGTAAGCTAAATCTCTTGATTTATGCTACTCTTTCTCCTAGTCCTGTACACGCGCTTGCGTGGGGACTCTCTCTGTCTCTCTGTCTCTCTGTCTCTCTTTTCATTTGCAGTTTTGGGAACTGAAATCAGGGCCTTGCACAAACTAGGCAAGTGCTGGACCGCTGGCTGAGCTACACCCCCCGGCATAAAGATATCTATACAGATATGTCTTTAAATATATTAACACACATTATTTATTTGTTTATTTTGTAGTACTTGGAATTGAACACAGGGCCTTTAGCATGCTAGATGAGATGAGCACTCTATTGCTTAGCTACATCACCAGCCCTTTTAAAATTATTTTATTTTGAGATAGGGTCTTACGTCTTACTAAGTTGTCCAGACTGGCCTCAAACTTGCAATCCTCCTATCGCAGCTTCCTGGTAGCTGGGATTGTAAGCATGTGCCAACACTCTCAGCTAAAGATAGATTTTTTTTTTTTTGACGGTACTGGGGATTGAACTCAGGGGCATTCTACCTCCGAGCTACACCCCCAGCCCTATTTTTTATTCTTTATTTTGAAACAGAGTCTCACTAAGTTGTGGAGGCCTTACTAGGTAGCTGAGGCTGTCCGCGAACCCGGGTCCTCTGGTCTCAGCCTCCCAAATGCTGGGATTACAAGCATGCGCCACCACGCCCGTCTAAAGATAGATTTTTGAATTAGTTGCCTTCCAAATATTTCTTCTTCAGATATTACCTATAATACCTCTTGAAACAGGTATTCTTTTGGTACTATCCTTTTATTCTCGATGCCACCTCATTCCTAGACATTCCAATTTTCTGAAAAAAGATGGATATAACAGGAAAACCATATCAGTAAGAGAAGACAGGACTGACTCAAAATTTTAGCTGTATAGAAGACATTCAAATTAAAATAGAATTATGCCAGTGTGGGGTGATTTTAAGTGAGGAAACAGTAGAGATGTCCTATATGAGTTCCTTAAGCTTTATGAATTTATGGTAGTAGTCAGTACTATTCATATACCTGAAACCACCTAAAAATAAAATAACTATAATTATAATTTATACATTTTGTTTTAATTTCACTGATGTTTATGTGAAAGGGGAGAAAATTACACATTAATTTTCACAATTGGTTCATTCATCATTCAGCTAACATCTATTGTCCATGTACCAGATCATGAAACCTGAAAGGGATAGGAAAAGTACTTGTCCTTAAGTAGCTTATTTGCTAGCAGATACACACACACACACACACACACACAATACAAGCACACATTACATATTATTGTTTGAGGGGCATCTAACCTCAAGGTTTAGGAATGAGGAGGTGCTATTCAAGGGCTGTATGTAGGAGATGTTACCTCTGTTGAATTTCCTAGGAGTTAGATGAAACTGCATTCTAGTAGGAAGAACGTCATGTATAAAGGAATAAAGGCAAGAGACCAGATGGCGGTGAATGGAAAAAGCCGATGCTTAGGTCTGGCTGGAGGCGCGTAATAGGGCAAGGCAGAGAAGAGTCAGTTGTGGTTGAGAGGAAGACAGCCCTAATCATGAAGGACCTCCTCGTATGACATTTGGATTTCTCCTGAAATACATGAAAAGCCATCGAAGGGAGCTGGGCGTGGTGGCGCACGCTTGTAATCCCAGCATTTGGGAGGCTGAGACTGGAGGATCTGGGTTCGCGGCCAGCCTCAGCTACTTAGTGAGGCACTCCGCAACTTAGTGAGACCCTGTTTCAAAATAAAGAATAAAAAATAGGGGCTGGGGGTATAGCTCGGAGGTAGAATGCCCCTGAGTTCAATCCCCAGTACTGAAAAAAAAGCACCACTGAAGGGTTTTAGGTAGAGAAATGATTGGACTTTGTGATTTAGAAAGATGATGTTAGGGCTGGTGCCGGAGCCCACTGGCAAAGTCAAATGGTCCTGAAATGGGGAGTGAGGATTAAGAAAGAGAAAGACAAGAGATAGATTCAGGAGGACTGTCAGTGAATACTGCAACCCCGAGTTTATTTAGCTTAGCCCTTATATACTCTTTCGAGCACCAGAGTATTGGTCAGGGTTCAGAGAACAAACATATGCATCATGAGTAACCTAGTTAAAAGTCTTGACAACATCCTGCCTCCTGAAACATGGAGCAAACAGAACTCTACGTAGGTCAGCAGTCAGCTCTATTTGAGAAAATGTTGTTTAACTTTGTATCTTTGTAAAAACAGACTTCCAAACCTCTGTAAGTTTGCAGAAACAGACCTTGAACACTGCCGTCCTCCGACAGGCTCGAGATGGAGTTCAATGGTATAGTTCTTGCCTAATATACATAAGGCCCTGAGTTCCATCTCTAGTGCCTTGTCAAAGACAGACAGAGATGGGGCGGGGGAGGGAGGATGAGAATGAATGAATATGAATATGAATGAAAGTGGGCCAATATCACAAGTGTTTAAATAAGGGCTAAGCTGGGCATGGTGGCTCATACTTGTAAACCCAGTACTTGGGAGGCTGAGACAGGAGGATCTGCGTTCACAACCAGCCTCAGCTACTCAGTGAGGCCCTCTGCAACTTCGTGAGACCCTGTTTCAAAATAAAGAATAAAAAATAGGGCTAGGGGTGTAGCTCAGAGGTAGAATGGCCCTGGGTTTAATCCCCAGTACCGCAAAAAAAAAAAAAAAGGATTAGCTGTATATTCAGAAAAATGCTTGACATTTGAGGAATAGAAAAGAAGCTTAAAATATAAGCTGTGCTCTAAAGATGTTTATTTCTTTACTGAGATTAGATACTTACTAACATTAAACTGGAGACCCACATAGCACGGTATGTTAGGGATGGCTGAAGTGCTTTGCACTACCACACTGCACATTCCCTGACTTGTGCAGCGTACAACCCGCTTAGCCACACGGCGTTTTTCAAAGTCTTCATTTATTCACTTCCCTGAGAGTAAGTGGAGCAAACATTAAACTTGCCAATGACTTTCCATTCCACTTAGAATACAATCAATTAAAATCTTGATTTGGCCTGCAGCCAAATTTGATCTGGCCCCAACCAACATTTCTAGCTTTATTTCTTCACACACACCTCACCCCCACATTTTATGCTTCAGGCCAGTTTGAATTTATGGAGGCTTCTTCAGCAGTCAGCAACAACTGTGTATCTCTTGTCCCAACCAGAAACTTGGAAACATCGCTGACCCCTTCTTTCTCTCACAACACTTGGTTTGTCTTCTGAATATCTCCTTAAGCCTGCCACTTTTCTCCCTCTCGCTTGCCATTATCGTCTTCCAGGTTACCGCAGAACTGGCTCTGTTCCCGCCACAGCTTCCTGCTTGGTCTTTCTTCCATCTTGTCCCTTGTCATCCTGTCTCCCTACTGTAATCCCAGTGATTCTCCTTTACAGACTGCAAATTTGATCCTGTTACTACATTGGCATTAATATTCAGACAATGTTCAAAATCTTTGAAAATAGTGCGTTGGACACTTGAGGACTTTTGTGTCTATTTATGGCTCAGCTTTTTTTTTTCTCAAGCTTCTTTCTCCTCCCTTGCATTATGGTTGTCCTGCATTCTCAATTGTGTCAGCAGGTTAAACCATTTTTGCTTCTGAATGTTAACAGTACAGTTCCTCTGGCCAGCACACTGTCCAGTCCTTCCCCTTTGCACCCTCCAGTTGTACCAGGTCTAGTCGGCTGAGCGCCTTCAGATCTCACCTTTGATGTCACTTTCCCCAGGTAGCTTCCCTGTGTCCCTCAAAGCCTGGGTCAGGTGCTTTGTTGTATGTTTGCAGGGCCCCTCTACTTTTATAGTTGAATACATCGTAATGTGCTTGGGATTCTCTCTCACAACCTCTCTGAGGTCAAGGATAATTGTTCTCAACATCTTATGTATTCCTTTTTTTTTTTTTTGCGGTACTGGGGATTGAACCCAGGGGCATTTTACCTCTGAGCTACACCCCCATCCCTACTTTTTATTCTTTATTTTGAAACAGAGTCTCACTAAGTTGCGGAGGGCCTCACTAAGTAGCTGAGGCTGGCTGTGAACCCGATCCTCCTGTCTCAGCCTCCCAAATATTCATAGGATTACAAGTGTGCGCCACCATGCCTGGCCTGGCTTGTATATTCTTAATACATATTTCTTGAATGAATTATTCATTCCATGGTAATTCTAAACTATATGTTAAAAAAGATCAACCTATAGGGCCATGCAACCTTAAATATTTCTTCATGACAATAGAAATTAACTAATGAGTTATTTGCTAATTAGAACAAAATATGTTGATGAAAAACTTGGTGAACTGATTCCTTTAGCAGGAACTTGATGGTATCTATCAAGAACTTGATGGTATTTTGTGCCTACATTAGTAGGGGGGACACTTTATACTGTACCTTCACTTTGCACATTTTAATTTTTAATTCTCACAACTTTATGAGTAGTTCTAGTATTCATCACCATTTTACATATGAAGAAACTGAGGTACAGAAATATTAAACGATTCTGTCCAGGTCCCACAGCTAGGAAGTGGCAGAGCCCAGATGTGAACAGTCTTCTCCCTCAAGCTGCATACTTTAGCCCCTCACTGTTGCCTCTCAAGATAAGCAGTCATAGCCGGGCGTGGTGGCGCACGCTTGTAATCCCAGCATTCGGGAGGCTGAAACCAGAGGATCCAGGTTCACGGCCAGGCTACCTAGTGAGGCACTCCACAACTTAGGGAGACCTTGTTTCAAAATAAAGAATAAAAAATAGGGCTGGGGTATAGCTCAACAGTAGAATGCCCCTGAGTTCAATCCCCAGTACTGCAAAAAAAAAAAAAAAAAAAAGATAAGCAGTCATGTAGCAAGCAGAAAAGAACCGCCTTATATTTCTAAAGCATGAAGTTTCTATTACGTCCTCTTTGGGCCCTGAACAGAATGTCTGAGTCAGATGGTAACACTGGCAGTCAAAGGCTAATTGTGTAATTAGTTAATTGTATGCAAAATCACTTCCAAAATGTGGATGAACTATAGTAGCAGTTTCATAATAAATGGTTATGTAGCTTTGGATTAAAAGAAAAGATATTGTTGGAATTTGAATTTTTAAATCTTACAAGATTTTTAGTAGCAAATACCTTACGTATTTTATGTTTATTATGATTAATGTTGAATAGAATTGAAAAATTGTAGAAATTTCTTGATTTTAAATCTAAAATAAAGAAGCATCAAAGTACACACTATCAAGAGAGTGTAAGAACAATCCACAGAATGAGAGGAAATGCAAGGCATACATTTGATAAGAAATTATTTCCATAATAGATAAATAACCTCTGCAACTCAACAACAACAATAAAATCCAATTAAAAATGAGGAAAAGAAGCCAGGCTTGTAATCCCAGCATTCGGGAGACTGACACCAGAGGATCCGGGTTAGCGGCCAGCCTCAGCTACCTAGTGAGGCACTCTGCAACTTAGTGAGACCCGGTTTCAAAATAAAGAATAAAAAATAGGGCTGGGGGTGTAGCTCGGAGGTAGAATGCCCCTGAGTTCAATCCCCAGTACTGGAAAAAAAAAAAAAATGAGGAAAAGACTTGAATAGATTATATTTTTCCAAGGAAGGTATACAAATGGCCAGTAAGTGAGAAGATGCTCACTACTCAGGAAAATGCAAATGAAAACCATGTAAGGTGGTTTCTGGGCCTGAAGTCCCAGTTATTCAGGAGGCTAAAGTGGGTAAGTATGAGTTCAAGGTCAGCTTGGACAATACAGGAAAATCCTGAGTCTTATTCATTAACAAAACAAAACAAACAAAAAACCCAACTAGAGATGCAGCTCAGTGGTAGAATATATACTTAGCATGTGCAAAGTGCTGGTTTGATCCCTAGCATGCAAAGTAAGTAAATAAAATTAAAATTTAAACCCACAATGAGATACCACTAAATGCTCATTAGGCTGGCTATTATTAAAAAAGCCAAACCAAAAAATAAATGTTGATGAGGATGTAGAGAAGTCGGAATCCTGGTGCTTTGCTGGTGGGAGTGTAAAACCACCATGGAGAAGAGCTTGGCAGTTCCTCAAAAAGTGAAGTATAGGACGGCCATTTGGTCCAGCAGTTTCACCTTGAAAACATGCTGAGTGAAATAATCGAGACAAAAAATGGCAAATGAAGTACTTAGGACAGGCAAGATCATAAAGACAGAGAGTAGAATAGGGGTTACCTAGGACTGAGGGCAAAGAAAATAAAATGGGGAGTTATTATTTATTTATTTATTTATTTTTTGCATACTGGGATGGAACCCAGGGGCATTCTACCTCCGAGCTACACCCCAGCCATATTTTTTTATTCTTTATTTTGAAACAGGATCTCACTAAGTTGCTAGGACCTCACTAAGTAGCTGAGGTTGGCCTCAAACCTGGATCCTCTGGTCTCAGCCTCCCAAGTACTGAGATTACAAGTGTGCACCACCACGCCCAGCTCCCAGCCCTATTTTTTATTCTTTATTTTGAAACAGGGTCTCACTAAGTTGCAAAGGGACTCACTAAGTGGCTGAGGCTGGGTGTGAACCCGGATCCTCTGGTCTCAGCCTCCCAAGTACTAGGATTACAAGCGTGTGCCACCACGCCCAGCTTGGGAGTTATTATTTAAATGGGATATAGGATTTCTGCTAGGAATGATCAAAAAGTTCTGGAAACAGATAGTAGTGATGGTGTACAACATTGTCAAATGTACTTAATGCCACTGAATTGTATGGTTAAAATGATAAATTTTGTTATTTGTATATTTTACCATAAAATAAAATTTAAAAATATTTTATTAAAATAAAACAAAGAATAGAGGCAACCAAAGCAACAAGATTTTTTCCTTTTATTTTTTTGAGATAGGGTCATGACTGGTCCTGCAGCTTCAGCCTCCCCAGTAGCTGCAGGGGTGCGCTATTGTGCCCAGATCAAGAAATCTTTGCTATGACTTAAATAGACCAAAGGCCCAGTTTGCAGATTTTTTATTTTATTATTTTTTTGTGGTACTGGGGATTGAACTCAGGGGCATTCTACCTCTGAGCTACACCCCCAGTTCTATTTTTTATTCTTTATTTTGAAACGGTCTCACTACATTGCAGAGGGCCTCACTAAGTAGCTGAGGCTGGCTGGGAACCCTTGAATCCTCCTGTCTCAGCCTCCCAAGTACTGGGATTAAAAGCGTGCGCCACCATGCCCAGCCCAGTTTGCAAATTTTTAAAAAATATTTTAGATGTTTATTACGAAGGAACTTTTCAAGGTTATGGTGGTATAGTTCCACAGATTGGAAGAACTATAATTGGAGATACTTGCTTTTAAAGGGACAAAGTTGAAATGTTGACTATCTTTATAAAACAAATTGAGGTAACATATATAAATTATGTGTGTGTCATATGAGAATGAATGGGTTATTTTTTGTCACTGGAAATGTTTGACATTTCTAATGATTTCTATATAACCACTGGCATGCAAAATCAAAGTAATTTGGCCTACATTGTGTAATAAGGGATTCAGTGAAAGAGTTGTGTTTATTCTTGGGCTATTTTATAATCCCCATGAGATTAGTTTCTTAATAATAGTAGGTGCTGCATTAACATATATATATATTTTAATATTTTTTTAAATTTTGTGGTACTGGGGGTTGAACCCAGGGGCATTCTACCTCTGAGCTACATCCCCAGCCCTATTTTTTAGTCTTTATTTTAGTCTTTATTTTAGTCTTAGGATCTCACTAAGTTGCAGAGGGCCTCACTAAGTAGCTGAGGCTGGCCGCCAACCCAAATCCTCCCATTTCAGCCTCCCAAGTAATGGGATTACAAGCCGCCACCATGCCCAGCTCTGAATTCTTATTTTTAATATTGGATGTTTTGTTAGTCCCTGTTGGGGCCTCAAGTGGAGACTCTAATGATGTCATTAGCTCTGCCCTGCAAGTCGTGTTTACCAGATACTGTAGCAACTGTTCAGGTTGCTGTTATTAATGGACTCTACATTTTCATGCATGCAGTTACTGTGGACTGTGCATTCCTAATGAACAGGGAGGTAAGGAAAACTTTCTTTTTATATGTTATAGATGCTTTATTTTCCCTCCTTATTGCTCTTTAACTTTTTCCTTTATTCTTTTCTTTCTTCCCTTCTTTATTCATTTAGTCATCATTTTTGTGCAGTTCCTCTTGCATCTTCATCTGTATTTTAGGACAAACCTATAATAAGAATATCATTCTCCATCCTTAATCTGTGTGGGATGTAAGAATACATCCCTTCAAAGAAAGAGAAGCACTTAAGGACTAATAATTATGACTCACTAAGAGGCAATCCAAGAACTAGACATTTGGGGCAGTATTTTTGAGAATTTATTTTCTTCTCTAATAAAAATGAAATTATTCCATCCCAGTACTTGTGAGGTTGAGACAGGAGGATCGAAGGTTCAAAGATAGCCTCAGCAAGCAGTAAGGCTCTTTTCAACCCAGCGAGACCCTGTTTCCAAATAAGAAATAAAATCAGGCTGGGGGTGTGTCTCAAATGTAGAATGCCTGTGGGTTCAACCCCAGCGCTACACACACACACACACAAAAGATTACTTATTTATACTGTGCTGGAGTTTGAACTATCCCCCAGCTCCAGGGTCATTTATTGAATAAGGTTATTCAAACAAAGATATTTCAAACTCTGACACATTAGCCTTTGTTTTTTAAGTTTGGAGATTTAAACATTTTTCAGAATTTGCATTGTGCCACTATCTGAGAAGCTTAACTTTCATATTGGCCACAGGAATAGAAAGCAAAGAATTATAAGTAATTTTATTGACTATATTTTATGAGTCAAATGCAGTGAGAAAATGTATACTAGTGATGCTTAACATCATTCATGCTAGTGTAATACAAATCAAAACCAGTGAGATACCACTTCAATCACATTAGGATGATTTTTTTTTCTAAAAATGAAAAATAACAGTTGGTGAGGATGTAAAAAATTGAATTCTGTGTACATTGCTGATAGAAATACGAAATGGTACAACTGTTGTGGAAACAGTTTGGTGGTTTTTAGATAGTGATGGTTATGCAACATTGTAAATGGACTTAATACCACTGAATTATACACTTAAAAAGAGTTAAAATGATAATTTTTATGTTATTTATATTTTTCCATAATAAAACACCACTAGCAAAAAACTAATGAAGCAAAAATAAAAAAGATCAAATGTTTTATATCCAATTTTCCAAAAGTAATTTGTGTCAACATTTGGTAAAGTTATCCTAACACTTTATTCTGTGCTTTAAACTTTTTGTTATGATGTTTCAGTAGCTGAATCTATCAAAAAGTATAGATGCTAATTAATATAAACAACATACATGAGAATTTAGGTATGTTTAACATGAGCTACATGTGACCCAAGGTGAACAGGAGCCCTCTTCTACCCAGAGCTAATAAGCCTGCAAGGGATTCACATTTGGCAACTGTGGCCTTATAGAAGATGAGCTAACCTAGCCAACTTAGATATAAAAATGATGACTAAGCTGGGGTATAGCTCAGAGGTAGAATGCCCCTGAGTTCAATCCTCAGTACCGCAAAAAAAAAAAAAAAAAAAAAAATGATGACTAATGAACTGGAAACTAGGAGAAGCCATAGATTGTGTCATGAAATGGTGTTTGTGATAAGCATTTTTGTTCTCTGCTTATGTTACTTGATAGTACTATGGCTCTTTTTTTTTGTTTGTTATTGTAAATGTTTTCTTTTTATTCTATTTCAAATATTTCTGAATATAATATGAAAAATAAAACTGGTAATATTTGCTTTTATGGATCACTGGGATATCTTTAAAGAAAATGACATCAAGTTTAGTAAACTGGTATAAATTAAGTAAAGTTTTGAAAATCAAGGGGCACTTTGTTCCAATTTGAGTTCTGCCATTACCTTTCTTGTAACCTTAGACTTAAGCAGCATCATTAAAGCAGAAATAGCAGTTGACTATTTTTAATATTTTATTTTATTTTAGGTATTGGGGATCGAACCCAGGGGCATTCTACCTCTGAGCTACACCCTCAGCCCTGTTTTATTCTTTATTTTGAAATAGGGTCTCACTAAGTTGCAGAGGGCCTCACAAGTTGCTGAGGCTGGCTGCGAACCTGCAATCCTCCTGTCTCAGCCTCCCAAGTACTGAGATTACAAGTGTGTGCCACCACACCCGGCTTATTTTTAACATTTTATAGTAGGGCAAAGTTAACATGAAGAGTTGAAATATCCAGTAAAACAACCAAAAGCAATTATCATCAGCTGTCACCACCCTCTCAATTTTCAATGCATTATTACTTGTTTTATTATCAGTAAAGAATGTCTGAATTCTAGAGCTGGGCGTGGTGGCGCACATTTGTAATCCCAACATTCGGGAGGCTGAGACCAAAGGATCCGGGTTCGCGGCCAGCCTCAGCTACCTAGTGAGGCACTCCGCAACTTAGTGAGACTCGGTTTCAAAATAAAGAATAAAAAATAGGGCTGGGGGTGTAGCTCGGAGGTAGAATGCCTCTGAATTCAATCCCCAGTACCGTAAAAAAAAAAAAAAAAAAAAAAAAAAGAATGTCTGAATTCTAACCTTGCTCTACCATTTACTAGTTGTATGACCATTTACTTTCTTTTTCTCAGCCTCAATTAGAATATTATAATAATAGTGCCTGTGCTATGGTTTGGATCTGGAATGTCCTCCAGAAAACCTCATGTGTTACAGGAACGTTCAGAGGTGAAATAGTTGAATTATGAGAACTCTGACCTCACCAGTATAATCCATTTGGTGGATTAACAATTTGGATCACTGTGGTGATGGTAGACAGGCAGGGGTAGCTGGAGGAATTAGGTCACTGGGGTGTGTAAGCGCGGACCGTGTCTGTCCCTGGTCCTTTCTGTTCTCTGCTTCCCAGCTGAGCTTCCCAGGAGCTGAGCACCTTCCCTCTGCCTCGCCCTGCTGCCTGATGTTTCTGCCTTGAAGCTGGCTGACTGTGGACTGAACCTCTGAAACTGTGAGCTCAAATAAACCTGTCTATCTCTAAGTTCTTGTCAGATATTTTGGTCACAGCTATGAAACGCTAACACAGTCTGCTTCATAGATTTGTTTTCAGAGTTAGGTGAATTAATATGGAAAAAATCCTTAGAACAATGCTTGCATATAATAAGTGCTCAGTAACTATAAGCTACTTTTATTATTGTGTTGGTGATGATGGTGATGTGCCTATTATATATTTAATCCTAGGATAAATATTATGAGAGCCAGTATTACATTACTTCCTTATCTCAAGTAACTTATTTGGATCTTTTCATGAATATGAGGCCCTAGAAGAATGGCCCTTCTGGTTCTCTGGATAGACCCTGATAAAATTTCTATAGTAAACTGTAAGTTCCATTGGAATAAGAGAAAAGACCAAATGGAAAGCTTAATTGAGAAGAACGAACCTGAAACAAGCCTTGAAAGATAGGATTGGCCAGGGCTGTAGGTAGGGGGCCTCCTCCAACCCCTTTCTGTCTACCAGGGACAAGGCATTACGTGAATACTCTACAGTCTTTCTCTGCGTTCCTCATGACAACCTTATCAGCCACACAGCTATTTACTTGCTGAATCAGAACTCTTACCTAACTCCAAAGATTTTCTTGTTTCCACACTTAATTGCAGCTAGTGAGATTTTAACATCTTGGCCAATTAGATGATTCTGAATATCCCATTAGAGTTTAGTGGCTACTTTTTAATTTTCATTGGTTCCTACCCTTAATTTTTTTTATCTACGTATGTGTTAGTCAGCGTTCCATCACTGTGAAAAGACCTGACAGAAACCAACATAAAGCAGGAAAGGTTTATTTTGGCCATGGTTTCAAGGTTTATTTGGTCCACAGTCACTCGCCCCCATTGTTTCTGGACGGTGGTGAGGCAGAACATCATGGCAGGGAGTGGGTGCTGCAGCAAAGCTACTCAACTCACGGAGGCCAACAAGGGGCCAGAGACAAGGCACGCTCTTCAGAGACATTCCTAGGGGGCCTACTTCCTCCATGCAGGCCCGCTTCCCGAGACTTCCACCACCCAGAGACCAAGCCTTGAGGTCCAGATCCTAGCTGTAGCGTCCTATGTAGGCTTGCTTTTTAATTTGAATATTGTGGACTTCTCTTTTTATAATTTTGCTCAGGTGTAATGTCATTGCTGAGGCCTCTTCTTCTGGATGTGGTCCCAACAATTCAACAGACTGCTGCCTTGGCTCTCGGGCGACTGGCCAACTACAATGATGACTTAGCAGAAGCAGTTGTGAAAGGAGACATTCTGCCACAGCTTGTTTATTCACTGGCAGAACAGAACGTGAGAATCTTTAAAAGATAACTATATGCTTTTGGTTTTAGATTAAAAAAATGTGATAGGCTGGGCACAGTTACAAGTTTATGGGCATTCAAATCATTAGGGTGCTAATGCAGACTTAAATAAGAATATCTTTAGGGTATTTTGCTTTGGGGCGAATACGTAGCTTTTTCATTGTTATTAATATAAAGAGACATGAGTTAAAACATTTTTAGGGAATTGTATATAAAACAGTATTTCTGGATATGAGGCTTTTAAACAAAGCTATAGGATCTGTCTAGGGGAAGAATGTAGGGCCTCATCAAATAAATAATTGCTTTCAGCAATCCTTATACACAGGTGAAATCTTTGGTTAGTAGGAAGGGTAAGAGACAGCCTTGAAACAAGGGGTAGAAAAGCAACCAAAAGGAGAGAGAGAATGTGTTTAATGGAAGGGTTGACAGAGCATTTTTACTAAGTAACCGAGCATATCAGCTTTTCTGAGTGCTATATAAAAGTGCCTCAGTTTCCTCCGTCCAATCTGGTGCTATTGTCTATACGTCTGCAGTGCCACTTATTTGGTTTCTATAAGAGTTAAGGATAGGAAGGGTCTTGGACTATGTATCTCACTTTTTTATTTTATCATAACCTAGGCATATATCTTTCTTGACCTCTTTAAGATTAAATTCATATTTGTATAATAAAAAAGTCAAACAACTCAATTATGAATACTGACCAAAGATTTGAAGTTATGTCTCCAAAGAATATCTATAAATTGCTGACATACTAAAGGAAACTCGATAGCATTAGTCATTAGGAAATGCAAATCAAAACCACAATGAAATACCACTTACCACCTGCTAAGATGGCCACTAAAAAAAAAAGGAAAAAAAAAAAAAACCCAAGGATTAGAAGTAGAGAAATTGGAACCTTCAGCCGGGCATAGTGGCATATACCTGTAATCCCAGTATTTAGGAGGCTGAGACAGGGAGATCACAGATTCGAGGTCAGCTGCAGCAACTTAGGCCCTGTTTCAAAACAAACAAAAAAAGAAAAAACAAAACAAAAGAAAAATATTGGAACCATCATGTATTGCTGGTAGGAATGTTAAATGGTGCAATTACTGTGAAAAACAGTTTTGCAGATCTGTGATAAGTCAAACTTTGCTACCATATGACTCAGCAATTTTTCTAGTTATATATTTAAAAGAATTGAAAACAGGTGGTCAAACAAAACCTGTCCACAAATGTTCAGAGCAGCATTATCTTATCCAAAAGGTAGAAGTGACCCAAGTCAATCAACAGATGAACAGATAAACAAAATGTTGAATATCTACACAATGGAATAAAGTACTAATTAATGCTATAACATAGTTGAATCTTAACATTTTGCTAATGTATGATATCATTTATATGAAATATCCAGAATATGCAAATCCATAGAGACAGAAGATGATGCGTGGTTGCTAGGGGGAGGAGAAGAAGAGGAATAGGGAGTGACTGATAATTTATAAGGGGTTTCTTCTTGGAGTAATGAAAGTATTCTGAAACTAGATAGTGATGGTAATACGTCCACAAAATTGTGAATGCATTAAGTTCCATTTAACTGTACATTTAAAAATGGTTAAAAGGTACCACTTTAAAATATATGTATTTTATCATAATAAAAAATAATTGTGCAAGAATTTAATTTTTTTTTTAGCTACTGGGGATCAAACCCAGGGCCTTATACCTGCTAGGTAGGCACCATACCACTAAGCTACATCTTAGCTCAGCTCTTTATTTATTTATTTATTTATTTATTTATTTATTTATTTATTTATTTATTTTTGGTACTGGGGATGGAACCCTGGGACATTCTACCTCCAAGCTACACCCCAGCCCTGTTCTTATATTTATTTAGAAACAGGGTCCCACTAAGTTGCTGACAGCCTTACTATGTTGCTGAGACTGGCCACGAACCTATGATCCTCCTATCTCAGCCTCCCAAGTACTGGGGGTACAAGCGTGCGCCACCATGCCTGGCTCAGCTCTTTATTTTTTAAAATAGGAGAGTCATTTACTAATGCCTCCATAGGGAATCACGGAAATTTAATTTTTATTGTGGATGCTCCTTTTTCATCAAATACTGTTAAAATTTCTACCTCTTCTACCTCTTAGGCTCTTTTCCTTTGAGAGCAGAGTCTATGTTTTTGTGTCTCATATAGAAGGTTTTTTTTTTTTTTTCCCCGCGGTACTGGGAATTGGATTCAGGGGCATTCTACCTCTGAGGTATACCCCCAGCCCTATTTTTTATTCTTTATTTTGAAACAGGGTCTCACTAAGTTGCGGAGTGCCTCACTAGGTAGCTAAGGCTGGCCTCGAACCCGGATTCTCCGGTCTCAGCCTCCCAAATGCTGGGATTACAAGCATGCACCACCCGGATTACACCCGGCTATATAGAAGGTTCTCAGTAGACGTTTTTTTTCTTTTTTTAATGGTCAACATTTTTTTTTGCAGTACCAGGGATTGAACCTAGGGGCATTCTACTCCCAAGGTATACCCCCAGACCTATTTTTTACTCTTTATTTTGAAACAGGGTGTCACTAAGTTGCAGAGGGCCTCACTAAGTAGTTGAGGCTGGCTGCGAACCTGGATCCTCTGGTCTCTGGGATTACAAGTGTGTGCCACCACGCCTGGCCAATGGTCAACATTTTTATTAGTTTTTCAGTTTAGAAAAAAATTTTCAGTAAAGTTTTCTAAGAATGAATGAATATCACTTAGAGGTACAGAGACAAAAAGTAGTATGCAGCAAGGAAGAGGCAGGAGAATGCAAAGCATTATTCACAAGTTTCTGTCTCCTTTACCTACCAGCCTCCAAGTCACTTCTCACAGGAGTTTAATCTCCTCTTTATGAGGTACAAAGTCCTATGGTTTTTCTTTTCAAAGCAGTTCTATTGGTGAGGAATTTGGAGGAAGTAAAAGTAGGAGAAAAAGAATTAGATCAGAAATGTGACTTATAGGCAGCGTAGTTAGTAGTGACTATTGATACCTGTAAATTCTCTGTAAATTTGACAGTTCTGCAGAATGAAAAGTCAAACTAGCTTAAGACAAGAAATGTATCACCATTATTTTTCTACAATATTAATAAAATAATCAACAGCAAGCTACTTTAAAACACCACCCTAATTTTTATAAGAGTAGAAATAAGGCTACTGCCGTAACTTAAGAAACTGAGGAAAATAAATATCAAAACATCAGCCGGGCGTGGTGGCGCACACTTGTAATCCCAGCACTTGGGAGGTTGAGACCGGAGGATCTGGGTTCGAGGCCAGCCTCAGCTACCTAGTGAGGCACTCCGCAACTTAGGGAGACCCTGTTTCAAAATAATAAAAAAAAATAGGACTGGAGGTCTGGAGGTGTAGCTTGGAGGTAGAATGGTGGAATGCCCCTGAGTTCAATCCCCAGTACCACTATATATATTTTATTATATATATATATATATATAAAATAAAAATATATTATATTATATATAAAAATAAGTAAATATCAAAACATCAGTACTAAAAAAGAATATTTCTTTTTTTTTTTTTTCTTTTTTGGTACTGGGGATTGAACCCAGGGGCATTCTATCTCCAAGCTCCACCCCCAGCCCTATTTTTTATTCTTTGTTTTAAAACAGGGTCTCACTAAGTTGTGTAGGGCCTCACTAAGTAGCTGAGGCTGTCCGAGAACCCTGATCCTCCAGTCTCAGCCTCCCAAGTATTGGGATTACAAGTGTGTGCCACCATGCCCAGCTCAGCATATTTCTTATATTGGCAGCATATATCAATTTTTAAAGATATGAGTTAAAATATACTCAATGTTTTTCAACTTCCTATAATTTTTATTATATCATTATTTTAGTCTAAGTAAATAGTTTTCAAAACAGGCGCTGTGGTCATCTAGTCACTTTTTAATAGTCATTGTAAAGAAATAGGAACTAAGTATGTAGAGTAGGAGAATAATTAGGTTTTATTAATTCAAAAAGAGTTATGAGACTATCACTGTGTCTTTTTAACCATAGGACAACAATTATAGCCAAATATTTCCATACATTTAACTTTTTTTTTAAGCAATATGAAAAGAAACACTAGTTTTGTGTTTCAGTTTTAGTTTCTTATCCTTAATCAGATAAAATGTATACATAGGAAATATAAATATGAAAGTATTTAAAAGTCATATAATAGCATAATAGTAATATGCTTTTATCTTTTTTTTTGTCTGTGTGTGGTACTTGGGATTGAACCTAAGGATTCTCTACCTCTGAGCTACGCTCTATTTTTTGTTTGTTTTCGAAATAGGGTCTTGCTAAATTGCTGAGGCTGGCCTAGAACCTGTAATTCTCTGTTCTCAGCCTCTCAAGTACTAGGATTACAGGCATGTGTCATCACGCCTGGCTACTTCTATCTTTTTTTGAAAGCATTTCTAGAGGGGGCAAATAACATATAGCGCATTGTTTCGCTTGTGATGAGAAGAATAAAAATAGATCATGAATGTTTTGCCCTTATGCTTATTTTATGATTGGTAAGTGCATCTTGAAACGTGGTTGTTATTTCAGCATAACCTGGGACATGAGAAAGATTAGTTGAGGTCATGAAAGGCCCACTGTGCTCAGAGACCGGGAGCAAGTAAAGGAAATGAATTAGTCGGTTGACAGAGTTTAGTTACACATGCTAACAATCTAAGAGTTCCCATGGGTCAGACAATACCTTTTAGTGTAATGCAGATACATAAAATCTCACTATTTTATGAATTTGCAGAAAGTACAATTTCATATTTTATTTTGTACAAGTTCCAAATGCACGCTTTAGAGTGAAACACTTGAAATGTATATGAGTTTAGTTACTGAACCAGAGGCAATGGGGGAACATCAAATGGTCAGAGTGGCTTTTCAGAATGTTTTTTCTTTTTTAATCTATTGAGCTTTCTTTACATGAATGTTATTTTTATGATGTTTTTGTTCCACTTTGGATTTTGCATATGGAAGTGCTCAATTCCTTTTGGGTTTGGTCTCTTTTACCCTGGTAGCGGTTCTACAAGAAAGCAGCAGCCTTTGTGTTGCGGGCGGTTGGTAAACATTCTCCTCAGCTCGCCCAGGCCATTGTGGACTGTGGAGCCCTGGACACGCTAGTGATCTGCCTGGAAGATTTTGACCCTGGAGTCAAGGAGGCTGCAGCCTGGGCACTTGGATACATTGCAAGACATAATGCAGGTATTGGAGCACAGTTTAAAATAGACATTAATGTTTCGATTTATTAGGTAAATGTGGTTTTGCTTAGTAAACCATAGATGGGGTTTTAAGGATGTTTCTTTTTGGGGGGAGATACTGAGGATTAAGTCTAGCTACAGTCTAACTTCAAGCTACAGCTTGGCCATTTTTATTTTTTACTTTTAAACAGAGCCTTGGTAGGTTCCTGAGGCTGGCCTCCAACCTGCAATTCTTCTGTCTGAGCCTCCCAAGTACTAGATTATAAGTGTGTGCCACCTTGCCTGGCAGGATGTTTCTGTGTCATCAGTTTAAAATGAGAGGCAAGTTCTTTGGTTCACCTCTGCCCCAAATACTTTACATCCCGCTGTTAGTTAGCAGAAGGGAAACTCAAAGAGGAGAGAAAAGGAAAGAGGAGCCACAGGGCGTGGAGGAGTGGGACTTCTCGAAGGCATTGGTACATTGGTTCAGTTGCAAACATTGTGGCTTGTCACCCCTCAGGGGTCATTGAATTGTCACTGTCATTCCCCATAGGGTATTCAAGCCAGTCAGAAGCCATATCTCATGAGCAAGGATGTGAAAAGATATGCATGTAACTTTGTAGAATATGTTTGTATTCTAGTCATGTTGGGCAGGAAGGAGGAGGAAGAGAAGAAGGGCCGCCTTCTCCCGGTAAATGATGTCAAGAAAGGACTTTTCCAGGGAGAAGGCTGTGCTGATACACTCAACTGGTGAGAAATAGGGAACAGAATTTTCCCCACTGCTTTATAGAAGTTGCTTATGAACAAATAGCAGTTTTCAATAAACATATGTAACAACCAAATTTATTAATAATCAACAAAATATCTTTTCCCATCTGCTCTTATTGGGATAGGGAGTAAAGCAGCAACGGAGCCAAGTGGCTAAGAGCACTGTGGCTGTAGACAGACTCTGAATTTGAGCCTGAATACTGCCACTTATGTGCTGCGTGACCTAGGACATGGCTTTTCAACTTGTGAACCCTAACTTCCTCGCCTGCAAAAGAAGGCAACTAAAACAGTAACTTCAGAGGTTTGTTATGGAGATGATGAAATAACAGGTGGAAAGTGCTTAGAACAGTGCTTGGTATATGGGAAATACTCAGTAAACGTAAGATATTATTAATACTGAAGACCAGAGAGGACATTATAAGGTTTAGCCAGGGGAGGTGGTGCATGTGTGTGAGCCAGCTACTTAGGAGGCTAAAACAGGGGTCTCAAGTTTGAGGCAAGCCTGGGCAATGTAGCAAGACCCCATCTAAAAAAATGTTTATGACATCAGAGAAGAAACTACAGATTGTATAAACTCATAGAGAGCAGTTTGACAAAACTAGTCTAAGTCATGAAAGAGCTCATGCTTCCCCTAAAAAGCTTGCTTTGGAAATTTGTCCCAAGGAAGGAATCCATCCCACAAAATGAAAAAACTATATTCATGAAAATGTTATTGTAGCATTATTTGTAATATCAACATACCTCAAATATATGACAGAAATTTAGTGGTTAAATTATAGTAATCTACTTAATGGAATATTATGCAACAAAGTGAGAAGTTAATTATGATCCCTACATGATAATATGGAAAAGCAATTGTAATATTTAAAAAGGATAAGATTGTTACAATTATATAAATGTAACAATACATTCTTATGTGGACATAAATGATAAATACTGGTTTGTATTATTAAAATGGTAGAAATAAAGATGTTTTTCTTCACTTCCAGATTTTTTAGTGTATGTATATATTTACACACAAACACACACACACACACATATATATAATAGCTACTATGAGTAATTACTTTGTGCCTGTCACTTGCTCCAGATATATTACTTCATTTTGATTGCTGCTACTCTTGGGTAGCAAAGAAAGAAAACAAAACAAAGAAAATATAACTTAGGGAGGATTCTTAAAGTTATGTGAAGGGAAGAACCAGAATTTGGGTCTAAATATGTTTGACTCCCAAGCCCATGTTAACTATTCCATATAACTTCACTAAATACTTTCTGAAAATGTACTGAAAGACTTAAAAACAGAAACAAGAAGTCTCTCCCCCATGGTTATATTTAATCTGGCTCCCACATGGAATTCCCACTGGTTTTTGTTTGTTTGTTTGGTTTTTTTTTTTTTTTTTTTTTTT
>PVLC010014503.1:0-39181 GCA_004027655.1 Graphiurus murinus | reverse complement strand
GGAGGAGGAGGAGGAGGAGAAGGAGGAGGAGGAGGAGGAACAAAGAAAACAACAACCACCACCACCTCCTGGAGCAAGAGCATGCCTTCAGACACTGTGTACTATCAGCTCCCCACTATCTCTCCAAAGTTGGGAGCCTACACTGCAGATTTTGTACTTACCAGGCTCTCTAATTGCATGATCCAATTTCTCATAATCTACCAGTCTGTCTCTATTTTTCATATATTTTATATAAGTATAAGTCTATCCTATACACACATATACATGCATAGAGATCTTGGTTAACTCTGACTAATACACATGGGAAGCACTGACGGTTCTGCACTGAGAGATAATACTTTTAATTCACGCTTTATAAAGCTCACTCTAGCCCCTGTGGGGAAGGCAAGCATGAAGGCATAGCATCCAGATCAAGCCTGATCTCAGTGCTCACGAGATGAAATGACAGTGGTTTGTACTAGAGTGGTAGAAGCAGAAGCAGTGGGGAGTGATCCAGCTTGAGCTGTTATATTTTGAAGATCATGCTGACAGAATTGCTGATGGATTAATTATTATCATTAAATAAACTAAAACCTAATGTGATAGGAGCCATAATTGATAAATACATACATAAGTTCATAAAGGATCAAGGATTAAGGATAAGAACTTTCTCTAAAATAGACCAAAACAAGTGTTAATAAATCCCAAAAAGTTGAAATCATATCCTGTTTTATTTTCTGATCACAACGGAATAAAATGAGAAGTCAACTACAAAAGAAGTTTTATAAATTATACAAATGCATGGAAACCAAACACTACACTTTTGAATTAACAGTGGTTCACTGAAGAAGTCAGAAGGAAATTTAAAATTTTTTCAAAACAAATGAAAATGGAAAGATAAGTCAAATCTTGTAGAATGCAGCAAAAGGAGTTCTAGGAGGGATGTTTATAGCAATGAGTATCTACATTAAAAATGAAAGATTTCAAGGCCAGGTACAGTGGTAGTGGTGAATGCTTTCAATCCCAGTACTGAGACAGGAGGATCACAGGTTTGAGGCCAGCCTCACCAACTTAGGAGATCCTCAACAACTTAGTGAGGTCAAGTTTCAAAATTAAAAAAAAAAAAAAGAGGGAGGCAGGAAGGAAAGGAGGAGGAGGAAGAGAAAGAGGTAGAGGAGGGGAGGGAAGGAGAGAAGGAGGAAGGAAGGAAGGAAGGAAGGAAGGAAGGAAGGAAGGAAGGAAGGAAGGAAGGAAGGAAGGAAGGAAGGAACCTAAATAACTTGATGCATCTCAAGAACTTAAAACAGCAAGAACAACCAAACCCAAAATTTGTACAATGAAATAACAGAGACCAAAGCAGATATAAATAAAATAGACACACAAGTACAAAAAATCAATAAAATAAACAATTGGTTCTTTGAAAAATAAACAAAATCAACAAAGCTTTAGCTAGACTAACCAATAAAAAAAAGAGAGAAGATCCAAATAAAATTAGAGATAATAAAGGAGACATTATAATCAATATTACAGATATACAAAGGATCATTAAGAATTATTTTTTAAAACTATAGGGTAATAAATTGGAAAATCTAGAGAAATGTACAAATTTCTGAACACACATGGCCTAGAAAATTTAAGTACTGGCACATAAAAAAACTTGAATAGTGCTGCTATAAACATGGGTATGCATATATCACTGTCATTCTGATTTCAATTCCTTTGGAAAGACACCCAAAAGTGGTGTAGTTGGATCATGTGGCAGTTCCATTCCCAGTCTTCTGAGGAACCTCCACACTGACCCCCAAGGCAGCTGCACTAATCCACTCACAGTATATAAGAGTTCCTATTTTTCTACATCCTTGCCAGCATTAATTATTGTTTGTATTCTTGATGATTGTTATTCTTATTGGGGTTAGGTATAGTTAGGTATACTTTTATTTGCATTTCTCTGATTGCTAATGATGTTGAACATGTTTCATATATTTATTGACCATTTGTATTTCTTCTTTTGTGACGTATCTATTTAGTTCACATGCCCATTTTTTTGGTTGGGTTATTTATTTGGGGGTTTTGTTATTTCATTATTTTTTTAGTGTTAGTTTTTTTTGTGTGTGTTAGGTTTTTTTTAAGTTCTTTGTATATTCTAGAGGTTAGTCCTCTATCACATAGCAGTATAATTCACAATAGTCAAATTATGGAACCAGCCTAAGTGTCCATCAACAGATGAACGGATTATGAAATTATGGGTTATACACAAAATGAAATTCTACTCAGCCATAAAGAACAAAATTATGTCAGGAAAATGGATGGAACTTGAAAAGATTATGCTAAGTGAGATTAACCAGTCAAAAAATTAAGCATCATGTATTTTCTCTCACATGTGGAAGCTAGGGAGAAATTGAGATGCAAGAGGAACTCCAGATAAAGGAGAAGAAACCCTAGTGGAGTGATGGAGAAAGTCTAGGGGAAGAGGAGGGGAGGGGAGGGAGATTTGCTGAAGAAAACACTTCAGTTGACTATATACATATACAAATTATCAATGCCAATCTCAGCATCATGTGCAGGGAAGGAGAGGGAGTGGGGTGGGATCCAGGGTGAAGCTCACCAAGTGCTCTGTGCATGTATGTCCCTGTCACTCTGGCCTTCATTATGATGCATGATTAGAATGCACCCCCCCCCCAAAAAAAGCATATTTTTAAAAAACTCAAATAGACCAATAACAAGTAAAGATTGGATCAGTAATAACAAGTTTGAACAAAGAAAAATGTAGTATGGCTTCACTGCTAAATTTTACCAAACTTTTAAAAGAGAACTCATGTCAGCCAGGTATGAGGACAAGAAGGAGAGAGAGAGAGAGAGAGAGAGAGAGAGAGAGAGAGAGAGAGAGAGAGAGAGAGAGAGAGAGAGAGAGAGAAAGAAGAGGAGAGGAGAGGAGAGGAGAGGAGAGGAGAGGAGAGGAGAGGAGAAGAGAAGAGAAGAGAAGAGAAGAGAAGAGAAGAGAAGAGAAGAGAAGAGAAGAGAAGAGAAGAGAAGAGAAGAGAAGAGAAGAGAGAGAAGAGGAGAGGAGAGAAGAGAGAGAGAAGAATATGAATGAATGAATATGAATGAATCTGCTGTCACATCACAGAGGCCAGAAGCAGAGCTTCCCATTTCCATGGTCACCTGGCCTAACATAAACTGGACACTCTGAAATCGTCCGAACTGTAATCCAATCTTCCTCCCTCTAAGTTGTGGTCATCAGTATTTTGGATTATAGCAGTGGAGATACTCACTGAAACACTACCATAGGTATTTATTCCTATTCACACTCTCACTTTTTATCCCAATTTTCAAAAAATATCTATGGTGGTGATAGATCCTGGAGCTGATAACTTATGATTTGGGGAACCTTTGGAGCCACCCATGCTACAGTTTGGGTCATCAACAGTTATTGTGATTCCTTAGAAATGGACTGAGCATGCAGACTTAGCTGGCTTGGCTAAACAAAGATGAAAAGAAACTAAAATCAGTGTGTAAGGAAGGATCCTTAGTTTCCAACCAGCCATCCACTTCTCTTAGACTGAGTGTCCAGTGCTATGGCCAGAGCTAAAGGCATGAAAACAGAGGTGGACGGGGTCCGTGCCTATAAGAGCTCAGTAAGAACCATATGCGCCAGTAAAGCAAAGCACTATAGCCAAAGATAGACATTGCCGTAATGGATGTGTGGATTTTAATGTCGGTAGGAGCACTCAGATGGTCCCAGGGATGGGAATTTGCAGCTTAGGTGTGAGGGAGGCAGCCACCAGGCAGACAGGGGAAGAAGGACACTGCTCATAGGCAATCACAGAAAAACAGAGCACACCTCTAACAAGAAATCCCCAATGGTTGCACAGTCCCTCTGCCCAGTACTTCTCTACCAAAGACAAGAGTTTAGCAGTTCATTTCACATTGGCATCTGTGAAAAAGCATTAGAACACTGGTTCTGCAAAAAAATAAAAACATGCCGATTCACCCTCCCCTCCTTGTATTTCCAGGTTTAATCACACTGTCTACGTGGTTGTCTTGGTTTCTGCAAGTGCTGGGTTTGTGGCCAGCATTCCTTCCACGAAGTTTTCACTGAGATCAGAAATGTTTTCAGTGGCACCAGCACCATAGGCCCAATCTAGAAGAGGTACTGGTTTTTCCTGTCTGCCATTGATGGACAAAGCAATATACAGGAGAGAAGGGAATAACAAGCAAACGCTAAACAGGAAGGAAGACGGGACGAGAGAAGAGAGAATCGGGTTTCACTTGAGAGCTGGGGAAGGTCCCACCAGGGACTGCTCACAATCTATTCAGCTGACCCTCTGCCGTCTTCCCTGGCGTGGCCCTCACTAACAGTTTCCTCAGGAGTCTAACCCAGGTCAGCATCAAGGGGCCTCTGAGATGGGTGCCAGACTGAGAATAGAGGCTTGCTGATGTTTCAGGGATTTTATGCCCTCAGGCCTTCAGCCCAAGTGTTTTCAAAGGCGTGCAGAAATGTCTTATAGCTGAAAATCAAAAGGAAAGGGCTCCAAATAGGAGGGGGAAAGTGTAAAATTGAAATTACTAAGTATTTAATTGAATATCTAGCATAGATTCCCAAAGTCAATGATACAGCCCCCCTGGGGGGTTCTGGAATGGTGGGGGAGGAGTATTATCCTTGGATGCAACTGGGAGTGTAGAATAACAATAAGGTGGTGGTGGAAATGCCCAGGGACACTAAGTATTTTTTTTTTATTTTTTCTGAAAAGGAGGCAGTAATCCAATCAGTTTGGGAATCCATGACCTGCGAGATGTAAAACTCTGTCAACTTCATTAATTGCTCAGTTTAGTATTTACCCGCCAAAAAATCATTATATTAGAAAAGCACTGAAGAATTTCTCATCCCATGAGAATTCCTGATCATGGATATGGCTTGCCGAAAATCACCCATCATAGATAATTTTGAAATCAAAACTAGAAAATAATTTCAAATTCTAGAGCAGATAAACCAATACATAAAAAAAAAAGTTTTGTTTTTTTTGCTTTTTTCCTGGGGAATATGGAGGCATTTTAACAGCATACCATATGCTTCGTATGTTTGATAGGATCTGGGATGAAGCCTCAAAGGCACAAGAGCCTGAGGCCTTTGAATTTCTTAGAAGATGCCTGGGCTCTCTTCCAGAGTTCTTCTTGATCATTTTTCTGGGCCTTCTTGACCTGCATCTCTCACTAAGACAACAAAAGCCATCTTCCACTGCTTCTGAGTGACTCAAAATATTCCCTGGTAATAAACCAGTGCTCACTTGGAGTCATGGCACACCATCAATGTAAGGTCATAGCATTAAAAAAAAAAAAAAAATTCTTTCCAAAATGTCACTTTTCCTGAGGGTGGGATTTACTTGACGTGTAACTTAACATGTGCTTAACAAACATTTGTTTAAAAAAATCAACGCCCCTTCTCTAAGTGTCCACACAGTCCTTTAGAGATGCCACCTCTGGAGCGACAAATGTCGCGTCACATTGCTGGGTGATTGCTGCTCTTCCTCTTTACTGTGTGACTGTCTCTTCTACGTGAATTGTGAATTCCAGAAGAATAGGGCTGTATTTCATTCATCCTTGTATATCCTGGGCCTAACATGGTGTATATGTTCAAAAAATATTTGTTAAATAAATGAGAACATGAAAAAGATAGATAGATAGATATAGATAGATAGATAGATAGATAGATAGATAGATAGATAGATAAATAGATGACAGAGGTAATAAATCCAAAAGATTAAAGCAGGGTTCCCCTTAATAGGCCGGCTCATGCTAATTCAAATTCTAATAATAATTTTAGTTGGCAGTCTTTGAATGATTACTTTGCACCACAGCATGCTAAATGCTTCTCAATATTCTCATTTGATGTTCACCTGTCTATAAGAAAGGTAGTAGTAAGGTAATGAAACTGATATTCAAAGAGATTAACTAAGGTGCTCAGTCACCGAGCCGGGCGTGGTGATGCACGCCTGTAATCTGGCTAAGACAGGAGGATCACAAACTCAAAGGTAGCCTCGGCAACTTAGCAAAGCTCTCAGCAACTTAGTGAATCCCTATTTCCAAATAAAAAATTTAAAAACAGGGTGAGAAGGTAGTTCAAAAGTAGGATACCACTGAGTCCAATCCCTAGCACCATGAAACAACAAAAAAAGCAGAGGTAGAGATTATGGCATTTGGATGAAATAATACTGATCTTCTCCCTCCCCAAAAAAGAGTCTCATCTGCTTTATTCTATACTATTGTCTTGCTCTTTGGAGGAGACTTCAGATCACATGGACATAAAGTGGGTCAGAATTCCTACCCAGAACAAGTACACACTCAACAGCTCCGCAGACCAACCTGTCCTGATGTCTTCTAGGCCTGGAATAGAATGGTTCCCTTCCCTAGGAGGAACTGCCATTATCCCTGCCATGAACAGGGATAGAAACCAAGGCAGAAGTAAGAGTCAGTGTCCGTTCCCACCCTCCACCGCCTTCCCAAGGGCCCCCGGCAGTAATGGGGGCGGGCAATAGTGGCTTATGGAATCAGGCAGCTGGGGTTCTGGAATCTTCCACCAAGTGGCCAGTTTACTGCACCCAAGTCTCCCCCAGCATCCCTGGATCATTCCCACAGCCTCTTGCAGAGCTAATATCCCCTCTGTCTACACTTTTGGGGGCATCCTGGGGGATGTGCCTTCCCTCAAGCTGACGGTCCTTCGGTGTCTCCCAGCCGAGGATGAATTGCTGGAGGAGCTGCAGCCTTCGCCAGGGTAACTGGCTGCCCGAGCCAGCGGTGTTATTCTTCCAACAGTCCTGACGCCCAGCTAACCATGCACCTCCGTTCACAGCGAGGGGAACAGGTTCCTTTTAGGTTAATTATACATTGTGTGGAAAACCTTTCCTTTCATCAACGCTAAATTTGTTCCCTTTTAATTTTGTCAAGTGCCGCCTCTTTCTCCCATCAGGAAAGGGCCAGAGGGAGCGTGCGGTTGGCTTGCCGCTCCCCATTCATTAGGCCGGCCACCTTGGAGAGCGCTCGCCCCACCCCTGAGCTCCGTTCTCAAGGAGACAGTTCATCTTTCTTGGTGTGCGAGTCACCCTTCCCCCATACCCATCTGCTCTGCCCTCCTGGGGACCTTTCCGGTTTCTGCGGTGTCCTGTCCAAGATTGGGTGCGCTGCGCAGTAAATGAGGCGGTTAAGGTGAGGCCCGGGCAGAACTTACAGGAAGGAACGGTGACGCTTTGCAAATGCTCCTGGGTTCTTTCTTAATGCGGATTCCTGCCCTGCTCATCTTTGGAATTACTCCTTCCTTTGAAAGCAAAGTCCAATAGTATATCCAAGATAACTAGTGAGTTCTTCTTACTCAAAAAAGGTGCCAGCAAAAGTTAAACACAGTAGTTTAACTTTTTTTTCTAGAGTGATACCCAAGACCTTAATTACTTTGTTCTTTGCTGATGCATGGTCTAATCTCCCCTAAAAAAGATGAAAGGAAGTTTTTTTTTTTCCTTCAGCTGAAGTGGCAAACCCAGGGGGACCAGGGGGGCCAGGTTCCATAGACATCAGTGGACGTGGTACTGAATTCCTATGTTTTGCTAGAGAGAGGCATTCAAGACCTTCTAGTAGAACCCCCTGCACTAGGAATACCATACCCAAAAAGATTAGCGCTTTATCCCAAGTGTCACCCTCTCCATTGGATCATTTAACAAATAGTTCTAGAGCCCTTTCTATAAGTAGACAGTATGGTAGGCATTGAAACTATAAGTGCAAATGAAACAGATCTAATCGTAATCACCAACAGTTTTGAGAATTTGCCAGATGCGCTGTTAATCACATCATGCATTATCTCCTGCCATCCTCTGGGCTTCAGCAGAACTATTTATTTATTTATTTATTCATTCATTCATTCATTCATTCATTCATTCATTTTGGTACTAGGAACTGAACCCAGGGGCATTCTACCTCTGAGCTATTCTGCCAGACCTTTTTTATTTTGAGACAGAGTCTTGCTAAGTTGCTGAGGGGTTTTGTCAAATTGCTGAGGCTGGCCTCAAATCTGCAGTCCTCCTGTCTCCGCCTCCCAAGTACTGGTGATTCCAGGAGTGCACCACCATGCCTGGCTGAAGAACACTGTTCAGGTTAGGAAACTGAGGCCCAGAAAGATGACGAGCTCCTTCCTGGGTCCCATAGCCTACAAGCTGTGGAGCTGCAGGCAAACCCAGAGGATGTGAGCTCAGAGGGAAACTTCAGTGGCTCCCGCCCTGGCCCTGCCTCCCTGGGGCTCAGTCCAGAGATCCCGCAGCCCACTGCCCTTAGCACTGCGCTGGGGTTTTTCCTTGCTATGAGGTATGATTACTTCTTCCAGCTTTTATCACTGTACCACACCTCGGCCCATCCGTGGTTTGGGGGCTGTGCCTAGTCCCTCATCAACATCAGAGTCCTAGGTTATAAGCATGAGGATGTTTTCGGGCTACATAAGTGACAAATACATTTGAGATTTGAGACACTGATATGGGCGCATGTGGGTTCCTGATGATGATTAACGGACACCCAGCAAGCACTCAGCGCCCAGTGGTCACTGCCCCGTGTCAAGCATTATCTCATTAAGACCCACAATTCCCCTCGGAAATAGGCGTTATTGTCTTCTTCAATGGAGAAGCCTGAGACACACACAGAAAGGCTAGTTAAGTTGCCCAAGGTTGCACATCTAGAGAGGGTTCAAACCTGGGCTGCCTGATCCCAGCAGAGAGAACTTGTCAATAGACCTAAAGAGAAAGAAACATAGACACCGGGGAGGTCAGTGGTCTACCCCTAGAGCGGCCCAGCTCTCCTCCCGTGTCTGGGCCATGGGACTGGAATCCAGGAGTAGAGACAGGAGCCCCTGCCCTTCTGCAGTGGCCCCTGCATTCCTAACACTCTGGCTGTTTATTACTGACTCCTCTTGATCTAATGGGAGTTGAAATTTCCATTAATTAACAATATAAATAAATAAATGGTTAGGAAGGAAAGCGAGATGGGAGATGGTGGCGTGGTGCCCGGAAGGCTTTGCTGAAAGCAGCTAGTTCACGGTTCATTAGCATCTTTGCTCCTGCTCCAAACATGCTAGTGCAGCCTTTCTTTCTGACATGCATCTGGGAGCTCCAGCTCAGAAGGGAGGCTTTGGTTTCTGCCTTTGGTGTTTTGGGGCGTTTCTGATTGGCCTTTCGTGGTCTTTAAAGGGCCAGCTTGCCCCTCTTCATCTCACTCACCCTCCTTCGCACAGTGCCTTCAAGAAACAACAACACATTTCTGCAGACCCGGGGCCCCCCACAGGAGCCCTCATGCTGTTACGATGTCGTGTTGTGAGACAGTGACTCAGCCAGGTCTTTATGCACCTTGGGTCACAGCGCTCTAACTCAAGTTGAAATGGCACTGCTAGAAACAAGCATGTGGCCAGCAGGCTGCTGTAAACCAGAAGTAAATGGCAGACGGGAGAGATGCAGGAGGCAGAGCAGCAGGGAGTCCATCCCATCAGCAGGCACATCAAGCACAAATCCCAGATCGCCATCTACTGCACCGGGCACTCGGCCTGCGAGTAAATGGGGGAGGACATGCCCTCTGCCCTAGGCGTGCAGCAGATGCAAGAGAACAGCAGGCAGCATTTAATAAAGACAAACCACATGCTGTAGACTGCGTGGCGCAGTTCATGGGAGAGGGCAGGGGGATGCAGAGGCGGAAGAAGAAACTCTGGAGTGTCTGGATGGTAGGAGAACAGGGTTCGGATGAATGACTCACTTCAACTTAGACAGCGAGGCTGGAGGACTGGTTCCAAAGCTTTCTTGGAAGAATGCAGAACGAGCCACGCTGCTTTACTTGGAAATGTGGGTGCAACAGACAGCCCCCAACAAGCGGCCCCTGGGCGCTGCTACTCTAGTAGAAAGTTCACACGGTCTTGGAAGTGGAGCCTTGTGCTGGCCCAAGGAATGGAGAGAGATGACCCTTTCTATGTCCTTGTAAAGGAATAGGGTTAGCACATAAAATGGTTAAGGGGACTAGAATCCACAGAGTAGTCAGAGTAGTACTTCATAATTAGAGGCAGAGATGTGAGGCTAAAGCCTTGTACTCCCATCCCTGACCTCTATTCCTATGAAAGAGGACATTTACAGAAATTACAGTTCCCTAGGATGTATGCCTAATCAAAAACAGAGGTGCTGTGATTGCAAGGTAAGTGTGAGTACAGTCTTTCTCTACATGGATGTGGCTCTGAGGGGCGTCTTCTGAATCACGACTCTGTATGTTAGCCACATTCTGTACTTCCTGTGGCTCAAACCCTGACTAGGATGAATTTCCAAAAATGAAAGAAAGGAAAGTGGCAGGGAGAGAAAGAAGACGTGAGGTAGAAAAGGAGGGAGGACCCTAAACACCCGGGATTATTGCAAGAGGCCTCTGAATGGCAATCTGTTCCGTGCTAGCAGAAAGTACACTTCAAACACATAGAATAGCTTGGCATATTTCAAGTAGATTTTGTTGTTACAAGAACACTACGGTGTGAGACAAGAAAAATTTTGATGTCAAATTGGGGTCATCCTACTCTAAAGACACAGGTTCCTCTGTGTAAGCCAGAAATGCTGTAGGTGTTCGAGGATTGGGCAAGGATACAGGAAGACCAGCCCAATTCTTAGCCCTGCCTCCCACACTTGGTTTAACTTTCCTATTTCTTTCCTAAAAGGTAAGGGTAAGATTCCCTGCAGTCAATCTACTTCGTTACACAGTACTGTTATTATAAATATTGTCTTATTTTGGATTGTTTGAGTTTAAGGTTAAACACAAGAGATATTAACTTAGTAGTTTGGGGAGGGGTGAGGACAGGGATATACTTTAGGACACCAGAAAGAGCTCACCCTGTGTTGCTAGCTTTCTCCCAAATTAAAGCACAATCATGTCATCTTCCACTCCCTCTCCCTCTCAGTCCCTGGCCAGTCTCCTCAAAAGGTGCCAGAGAATCAGCCACCCTGCTTGATTGTTTAAATGAGAAAGGAGCTACTATTCTTAGCCAGGGACATTCACTCCTGTCACTCTAACAACCTGCCTCTCTAGCCTTTCCCCTGGGAGCCAGTCTTTCTCTAATGCAGTAATCCTCAGTCCAGTTCCATATCGGAATCACCCAAGTATGCTTTTAAAGAAAATGCCCATCCCTGAGCCTACCCCCCAGAGATTCTGACCTAATTGCTCTGGAGAGCAGTTCTAATATCCAGCCAGATTGAGAGAAACTGCTCTAATGTGTGAAGTAAACTAATCATCCATTTCCTCTACCTGCAACAAATCATCCTCTTCTCCTCCATTCTGCGGGGGTAAGAGCCCAGGTTTACTCATGATCCACCTACCTCTGGTTTGATTGATTTGGTTTGGGGATGGTTTTAATGAATTTGAGGATGAAGATCTTTATATTTCAGAGAGATAACGATATTTTTCAAAAGCCAACTCATCCTTCCCTTGACAAAAATGAAAGAGAGCAAAAACTACTAGGTTTCAAATCTTAACCGAATTCTAAGATCCTGAGAGATTCTCAACTCAATGTAACACAGTGAGAGATGCTAGCTAAGGGTATTTCAACCAGCACTTCTTGACCACGAACCACATCAAAATACCTTGCACCCTGCTCAGTTTCCCAAATTATAAATCCAGATCACCAAGTCTCATTGCCCAAAATACTAATTTGGCACATCCAGAGTGGAGATGGGAAATCTGATTCTAAGACATGTTGCCTAAAGTAGTCTGATGTGCATACAGTTTGGGGACCACTTATTTAAACAATTTCTCTCCTGAATTACTAGGCGCACCTTCTCAGTCTCTACAGCAGTCTTCTTCAGCCATCTTCTTTTCAAATAGTGCCCAGCGTTTGAATTGGGTTGACATTATGTAATGCCCATTCCCTAGAATCCCTCCTAAAAGTGTTATATGGCATGTCCTTTTTACAGCTAGAGAGAATTGATGTTGAAAATTCTGAAATAAAGTTTAGAGCCAGGATTAGAGTTGAGCTAGGACCACAAAACTCCCTTTGGAGACAAATTATTTTAAAATGCCAGGCTAGCACACCAGAGTGGGGACACCCTTGAATCAGGAGTGAACTGGGAGGGAAAAGGATTTCAATAAGGACTTGGTCCTCTCCATACTTGGTGGGCATGAATGGGTCCACTCCCTGGGTGCTGAAGGGAAACAACCTAGTTTATCTCTCCTCCCTTGCCCCCTGTGTCTACTCTTCAATACAAATGAAAAAGAGCTGAAAAAGAGAGAGCTGGAGGATGCCAAGGTAGTCGAGAGGATGAGAAGGGATGGGAAAGACGCCAGCAAGGGGCAGTGTTGAAAAGTGCCCAAGTCAGGAGTGGTGGCACACGCTTGTAATCCCAGTATGTGGGAGGTTGAGACAGGAGGACTGCAGGTTCACAGCTAGCCCTCAACAACTTAGTGAGATCCTATTTTGAAATAAAATAAGGCTGGGGATGTAGCTCAGAGGTAGAATGCCCCTGGGGTCCATCCTTAGTACCACAAAAAATAAAATAAAAATAAAATAGAAAAGAAAGGCCCCCAAGGAGAGCTTGACATTGGAAGAGAGAAAAATCAAAGAGGAGAAAGCAGGATTAGGCACATGTTCTACCACCTCATGCATGCAGACTTCAAGTTTTAAGCATGCAGCACTTCCACCTCCAAAAACATAGAAACCTTAGGCAGCTCAGAAAGGCATTTCCCTCCAAGTAGTGTCTATCATAGAGACATGAAATGAGGTGCTGCCACTTTTGCCACAGAATTCCACTGCCAATCCATAATCTGCCCCTCTGCTGCTGTCTTCCCTCAGATCTTGAAGGCTGGGAAGAGTGGAGGAGAGTCAGCCTGCCAGGCAGAGTTACACATATATGGACTCAGGTTGAGATCCAAGGAAGCTGGGTGTGGTGGTGCATGCCTGTCATCCCACTATTTGAGATTTAAGAGGATAAGACAGGGGGATCACAGGTTCAAGGCCAATCTCAGCAACTTAGCAAGACCTTCAGCAACTTAGCAAGACTCTGTTTAAAATAAAAAGGTCTGGGGGTATAGCTTGAAGGTACCATGACCCTAGATTCAATTTCTTGTACCAAAAACAAACAAACAAAAAAAAACCCCAAGGGTATAGTGTTTTTTGTATTTCTCATCAAACCCCATTGGTGCTTTTTTTTTCCTTTTTTTTTTTTTTTTTTGCAGTACTGGAGATTGAACTCAGGGGCATTCTACCTCTAAGCTATACCCCCAGCCCTATTTTTTATTCTTTATTTTGAAACAGGGTCTCACTAAGTTGCAGAGTACCTCACTAGGTAGCTGAGACTGGCTGCAAACCTGGATCCTCCTGTCTCAGCCTCCCAAATGCTGAGATTACAAGCATGTGCCACCACGCCCAGCTGGTACTCTCTTTTTAAAACATCACCCAACCCTTATGATGTATCATGCATTCACATACACAGTATCTACTTCATCAGATGATCCTGCAACCCTCAGAAGCAGGATTACCACTTCCACTTTGTAGATGAGGAAACTGAAACTTAAGAGAGAGGTGTAAGTAATCCACGGAGGCAGAGCCAGGATCAAACTCAGTCCTCCCTCCCATCACCAACCATAACCAAACACAGTGCCCTTCCCACTCCACTCCACTGCTACTGTATTTAAGCTTCAAGGTTTGGTCCAGTGAAACAAGAATGTCATCTTCCTGCTACTAATTTTTAGAATATGAAAGGCTATTCACTTTAGCAGAGTCATTAAAATCCATAATAGATGTAGTAGACAAATGAATCAGAGGACATCCTTTATTACTTTCTGATCTCTTTCTTAAATTTTCTTCGGTCTATCTCTGCCCTCACAATAACCCACTCCTGTCCCCTCTCTTTTATTCAGAATAATTCCCTAGCAACCATTCCATCCTGGTAGATTATGTACAGGGTTATCTGTAAACGTAAGAATAATTATTATATTAATCATTTATTCAGCGCTTATCATGTCAAGAAACAACTAGATACTTCATAGGCATTATTTCATTTCATCCTTAAGTATAAACTTTTAAGAGCAGTTCAATTAGCATCTCTATTTTACATATAAGGAAGCTAAGGCACAGAATTCATGGAACTTAACCAAGATCTCACAGTCCGTTAATGGTTATTCTAGAAAATCAGACCTAGGTCAAAGTCCAGATCTCACACTTTGAAACCAAGCTAGACAAGTCAGTAGATCCCTGATGTGCTTGTGTGAGATCTTTCAAAAGAGGCATATAGCCCACACCAGAATTCCAAACATGCACACATATACACACATATATAATATACATACATATATATGATTAAAGCATTAAGAACTAATTTGAGAATAGATCTGGTTCTTACATTTGATGACAGAAGAAGACAAATATATTGAAATCTTTTCCAAAAAACTGATTTGGAAAAAGAGGGAACAGAGAGAAACCATTAAGAAAAAAACAAAAAACAAAAACAAAAAAAAAAAAACAGTCACTCCTGGCAAAGATTGCACAGGTAATTTTTACTTTGTAGTACTCTCTTCTCCAAGAACTTAACAATAAGTGATCAAATATAAAACCATAAAGTTAAAAAGTCAGAGATAGGAGAATGATGATGAAAATTTAAGTTACTAATAGAGGGAATTGGTAACTGTGCCTTTCCTTCCACCCAATACCCTGTTACCTATTACTGAAACAAATTCCCCCTAAAATTGACAGACTCCCTCTAAAACTGACAACTTCCTGATAACTTGTTTTGCTACATTCTATATTTCCTCATACTGAGAATAAAGGCCAAGGGATGGTCCTCTGCCCTCAATAGGTGCTAAAGAAACTGAGACCTGGCTGAGATTGACAGCTTCTCTGGCTACCTAAATTTGCATATGTATAATTCTTTTGTTCATTTTTCACCTCTTTTAAAATCTCTTGCCCTTGAGTTCCCAGAAGATGGAGATTTGAAACAAAGTTTCTTCTATCTTCCTTTAATGCTGCCTTTGAATAAAATCCATTTTTCTGCCCCCTTCCTCCCCCCAAAAAAGTCAGGGATAGGTTCACTAAAAGATAAAGGTCTCTGTGGACCAAAAATACAATAGAAATACAATGGTGAATGGAACTAAGCTACAACCTGCTGGATTCTGGTTCTGAATACATAAAATGTGGTCAGGAAAGTTGGCTGTGTAGACAGAAGAATAGATGAGAGCTTGTTGCTTTAGCCAGGAGCTTGGTAAAGAGATTTCGCTATCCCCAGCTTCGCCCTGTCCATAGCTTTTATAAAGCTATAGGCAAATGGTGGCTAGAAGACCCAGACACATTCTCTCCTTCAGAAATTGAACCAGTAGCTCATGGCTTGGGATGTCCCTGTTCTATCACCATGTCCCTTCAAAATAAGAGATGCAAATAGTTTTAACCTAGAGTACTAAGGGTGAGAGAGAGCAAATAACAAAACTATTAAACATGAAAAGTGGAGTGAGGGGAGAGAGAAAAAAACATAAAATTGCTAATATTTAGCCAGTGCACTAAAATTTCAAAGCTCATGAAGAAATCTAAAGCCAAGATAAAATAGTCAACAAGATCACCCCTTGGAACATAAATCTAACCCAGATTAAATTAATTGTATGAAATTCTCAAAAAGACTATAGAAGAGTAATGTTTAAAAAACTCAGAAAAACTAATAAAACCACAACTTCCATTTTCAATGAGCAAGAAATTATGAGACTACAGAAATTGAATGGAAATGAAAAGGTCCCAGTTAAAACCCTTACAAATGGGAGCTATAATTGAATTTAGATCTCTAATAGTGGAATAAAACCTAAAATCAGCATTCAAAGAGGTAATTCATTTATCAAAAAATTGTACTGAGAAATTCACTCAGAACATATTATAGAGAAAACAGAGATATAAATTATAAATCAGTTAAGAAGTGCAGAGAATATAATGAGAGGTTTATAATACAATGAGAGATGCTCCATAAAAAAAAGAACTAAAAATTTTCCAATATTAAATGATGAGTCATTAAATCAAGATTGTACCTTTGACTACTGAGAAGAAAAAAGACAATTCACATCAGATCTCTCTAGTGAATCTGCAGAACGTCAAGAAGACGAGGGAAAGAAAAACATAAGAGCTACCAGAAAGTAAAGTCAGATTATCTACAATGGATTTACACTTAGAGTGACGGCAGACTTCTCACCAACAACATTAGAGGGCAGGTGACAATGGAGACATGTCTCTGAAATGCTGAAGTCTAGAACTATAGACTCAGTCTAAAATATTGTTCAAGAGTAGGGAACAAATAGAGGGAATTTTCCATCACAAAAGGACAAAGAGAGCCAGACATGGTGGTGTACACTTATAATCCCAGCATCTGGGAGGCTGACACAGGAGGATCTGGGTTCGCAGTCAGCTTCAGCTACCTAGTGAGGCACTCCGCAACTTAGTGAGACCCTGTTTCAAAATAAAGAATAAAAAAATAGGGCTGGGAGTATAGCTCAGAGGTAGAATGCCCCTGAGTTCAATCCCCAGTACTGCAAAAAAAAAAAAAAAGGACAAAGAGTATGTTCTCTAAATATCCTCATTAAAGTTGTACAAAAGGATATGTTTCAACAAGAAAAGTGAATCCAGAGGGGTAAACATAGAATATAAGAAGTGAAATCAGGAAATTAAGTTATTAAATTTAATCAAAATAATAGACCACAAAAATTTATAACAATTTAACATGTCTAAAAAAAATGGGTGAAGCTAAGCTTTAGACAAAAATAATAAGATAGGAAAGCCGGGCGTGGTGGCGCACGCTTGTAATCCCAGCATTCGGGAAGCTGAGACCAGAGGATCCGGGTTCGCGGCCAGCCTTAGCTACCTAGTGAGGCACTCCGCAACTTAGTGAGACTTAGTTTCAAAAAATAAAGAATAAAAAATAGGGCTGGGGGTATAGCTCAGAGGTAGAATGCCCCTGAGTTCAATCCCCAGTACCGTAAAAAAAAAAAAAAAAAAAAAAAAAAATAAGATAGGATTAAAAGGTTTTATATTCAATGGATGAAGGATGCTAGTTCTATATTATATTCAGGAAAAGGATAAAACTACTTGATAACTTGAGATTATTTATAAATATTTATAATCAAGTGTGCTACCAATAGAAGAATAGTACTATAGTCTATCTTTCAAACTGGCAGAGGAAATATGAAAAACTGATGGTGAAAATATAGAAAATTTATCAGTCAACAGAAAGTAAAAGGATAAAAATAAAAGAATCAAGGAAAAAGGAAGATGTAAACACAAAAAGTTCGAATATATTCTTGTAAGTAGACAGATAAAATTTTTCAATAAAACCAGATAATATCATATTAGAATTTTTTTTTTTTTGCAATACTGGGGATTGAACTCAGGGGCATTCTACCTCCAAGCTGCACCCCCAGCCCTATTTTTTATTCTTTATTTTGAAACTGGGTCTCACTAAGTTGCGGAGTGCCTCACTAAGTAGCTGAGGCTGGCCGCAAACCCATATCCTCCAGTCTCAGCCTCCCAAATGAGAATTTGTTTTTAATACAACTATTATTGCCTAAAACAGACATGCCTAAACAAAAACACTCTCAAAAGAGAAAAATGAAGGGTAAGCCTCTTAGGAAAGTAATTTATCAATATCTGATAAGTTCCAAGATGATCGAAATTCCCACTTTTGGGTAATATACTATAGAACAATGTTTTTCAAACTGCATGTCGTGATTCATTTCTTGATTATAGACTCGATTTAGTTGGATCACGACAAGTATGTTTAAATTTAAAAAGGACAGAATATGAAAAGAAATAAATAGGATAGAACCAAACAGAATAGACTAGATATCAGAGAGTCCCATGGATATAAGAGAATTGTTTCCTGAAACTTGTATCTGTGTATGTGTGTGTGTGTGTGTGTGTGTGTGTGTGTGTGTGTACAAAAGTTGTGATGTAAAATGTATTTCTACTTTTTAAATTATGTGTGAGAAACCCTAGCCTATAGAAACTCTTAGAGTTACACAGAAGGAGACATGTATGGTAATGTTCACTGAAGTATTATTTATGATCAGGAAAATTTGAAACATAATGTTCAACAGGATATTGGGTGAATTAATTGAGGTAAATATGAATGCAGCGAAATACTATACAATAAGGAAAATAAACTAAGCCTCTGTATGCCAACATGGATGGATCTCCAAGATAAAATATTGCATGAACAAAAACAAGAGGCAAAAAGATATACACTACAAGCTAAAATTTATACAAAGTTTGTAAGGAAGGAAAACAGTATTTTATATTTATGTACTTGTGTATATTTGTATCTATGTATGTATTTATATATATTTATATTTATATTTATATATGTATTTATGAATATAACACACACAATATGTAGAGGAATAGTATAAAAATCTGTAGAGGTGATAAATACTGAGTTCATTCAACTTTTGGGAAGGAAGGGGAAGGACTGGGTAATGAAGTCAGAAAGGACTGCTCAAGAGGCTTCAACTAAAAGCATAATGTTTTATTAACAAAAATGTGAAAGTAAATGTGATAAAAATGTTAACATTTGGTAAGGCTGGGGGAAAGATATATGGGTGTTAACAATTTGCTCCTTATTATATATGTATATATATATAATATATACATATATATATATTTATATGTGTATATATGTGTGTGTGTGTGTGTGTGTGTGTGTATGATTAAAAATTATAAGGTTTTAGTCTAGGAATGCAGTTCAGTGATCCACAATCCTATACACACATGTGCACAACATCAGAGACTTTAGCTTCTGGGCTAATCAAGGGGTCTGACATAAGCTTCTTCTCTTCCCAACCCTCATATTTAGCTCATTGATATTCTGAACACTGATCCGCTATCTTACTCCAAAGCAAGAGATATACTCAACTTTTCCATGGCCTCATGATGCAAAAGAAAATTTTCCACCAAGATTTATGACCCTCACAAATTTTATTTTTACGTACAACCAAAGCCGAGTTAGAACTTGACTCTGTGTACCAAAGAAGACCACCACATTAAACCTGAGTACAACAGAGGTTCTCTTGTGCTTCTGATGAGCAAAAGATGAATGTATCGCTTTACTCCACCTAATGAACATTTCAATCTTCTAATAAACACCCTAATAAAGAAAAATTGAGACTTAACTCACTTTTATTATCACAACTGACATGTCGAAAGGTCTTAATTGGGCTGAAAACAGCTTCCAATAATAATACCCTCCTTAATTGATTCATTAAAGGGGCCCCTACTGAGACAGAAGTGCTAGTTCCAGGAAAAGAAATGAAATAGAGTCCCAATTTCCCACTGAGTGGCGATGATCCCTCTGCCATCAACTCCCCGGGCCACTGAAAAGGATGTTAAGGATGACCAACGCCTGGAAACATTCTTCCAGTCCCAGAGTGGACACAAAACCGAGACATAATCGCTACACCCTCACCACGCCTTCATGGGGCAACAAACAACAGAGATGGAATTTCAAGGACTTCTCTCTTGCTGGGACATGAATCTGCAAATAAGCAACTATGCAGGAGGGTAGTAGGAGATAAAGCTTCTTACAAGATTGAACAAAAATCACCACATCCCCACATGGTTGAAGAAGAGCAGAAGCTGATGCAGCAGAGGGAGGACATCTGAGGAGCAGATGACAATCATCTGTTTGCAGGAAGGGGGGCTTTGAACCTCTAATGTAGACAATAGAGCGCAGTCATTCTGGGCATGGGGTTGGAACTTAGGGAGTGTCTGGGTCAATATTCTCACGGCTCTAATGCAAAAGACCCGACCACACAGCTTAGAGGAAGGAAGATTCATTTGCGCATACTTTCTTGGAGATTCTGGGTTCAGTCCATTTGAGGCCAGAGTTTATGGATCTCAGGGCATGGCGGCTGGAAGCAAAGAGAGGGAGAGTACACGTGATTTGCAGAGACTGGAAGCAGAGAGAGCCCAGAAGCAAGAGGATTCAAAGAAACAAGCACAATCCCTAAGGCCACACTCCCAGGGACCCACCTTCTCCATCCACACTCCACCAGTCCAGGTGACCACCCAGTAAGCCCATTACAATGAATTTATCTACTGGTGAGACTGCAACCCTCACGACTCAATTACATCAACTCCAAACACCAATTTATGAGCTCTTCAGGGGATATTCCATATTCAATCATAACAGGAAGACATTTGAGACTGTGCAGACCTGCAACTTACTAGCTCCTTCACCTCAGCCAACTGCCAAATCTACCTATATCCCAGTTTCCTAACTGTGACACAGGAGTATCAGCTGCTATTCAGCCACTGCAGCCAGAGTTGGCCAGATCTTGCCATTCTTTTGCTCAAAACCCCCCGTGTATCCTCATTGCACACTTACATGATCTGTCCATTCATTACCTCTTTGACCTCAGCTCCTACTCCACACCCCCAACCCACAGGACAAGGCCTGTCACTCCCCCACCCCCCGCTCCCCACAAGTCCCCAGCATGCTCCACCGTAAACCTTCTTGCTGGCTATGCCTTCCCCTCCAGGTCTCCACACCTCCCTCTCCCTGATCTCTGTCAAGTCTTTGATCCAACCTCACTCCTCCCTGACCATGGATTACCCTCTGCTTGTGCTAAATACCCTTTCTCCCATTCTGCTTGTTCTATTTCCACAGCACCTTCCAGCATTCTCTGTCACTCATATTTTATGCCAACTGTTTACGTTCCTTTTGCTCACTGATCATATCCCAAGCACCTAAAACAATAAAGAGCATAGAGCAGGTGCATAGTTTTTCTTATGTGAAAACCTCATAAAACTCTTCTTAGGACTCAATTAGATAATGCACTTAGTTTGATGCAGGCATACAGAAGCAATCAGTAAATAGTATCTGTTGTTTGCACGGTGATTATTGTTTTCCATCTAACATAAAGGATAATAGTCAATCAAGTCATGATTCTTTGGGCCACTAGTTCTCCAGAAAGAAAGACCTAGATTTCATGAGAGTCTCTTGATTTTCTATGGCACCTTGTTTTGTACAGACCGAAGCTGCTGGGTCACCTGCAGACCTGACCCCCACCCCACCTGCTTTGCCAGTACACTTAGAGCTGGGGTATGCCAGGAACTACTGCTCCCTCTTATCCCTTTAGGACCATGCTGCATACATGTAAACACTAGCTGCCCTGGCACCTGCATGCCAGCAGGAGGCTAGCAAGGGTTTTATTTCACACTTCACAAAGGGTAAAGAAGGGAGCAGGGAGTGAGATGTCTGACTCGCTTGCCAGAGTCCTCAAAATTTAAGCTTCTGCACACTGTCTGAGATGTCCATGCCTCGTCCAGGAGAGAAGAAAACAGCAACCATCTGCCCACCCCATAACCTCCCTGGCACTAATGAGATGCCTCCTTTGTCACACACTTAGGAGCTCTGTGACAAAGCACTGCCCTGGGTAAATAATGAATGGAGCAGACCCATTAGCTCAAAGTTCCGCTGCATCTTCTGTTTCCTGATCATGAAGGAAGACGGGAGCAGCGGAGGCAATGAGCCATTCTGCACTTGGAGCCAAAGCCTGCTCCTCGCTTCTCAGCTGATAAACCATGTGAAGCCACGTGGCAGCCAAGGCACCAAATGCAGGTTTCTGTGTTTCCTTTCCCACAGTGCCCGGCTTCCTTTGCTGTGGATTTCACCTGTACAAGGGGCAGGTGGCTATGTCAGAGCATGATAACACCATTGATGTGGCCTTCTACATAAGATGTGGCTGCCAAACCAGAAAGATCTGTATTGGAATCCTGAATCTGCCAGTTAACATCTGAATGACCTCAGCCCAGTGACTTTACCTCCCTCAGCCTCAGTTTCCACGTGTGTAAAATGCAATGGTGGTAACACCTAACCCATAAAGTGTATGGAGAAGTAGATAAAATAATGCATGAAATCACCTGGTATTGAGTCAAGCCTGGAAAGGAGTTAATAAATAGTATCCTTGGGGAGGGGAGTCTAGAAGGAGCTAAAAGCTCAGATGCCAGTGGGTTCAGTGATCCTTTCATTCAACAAATATCTAATGCACACCTACTGGTTCCAGGTTACAGTCTAGCTGCTAAAGGTACAGCGTGAATGAAGCAGCCAAAAGTCCTGCCCTCACAGAGCTGCCTGGTTAGTGGAAAATGAAGGCCAGTATATAATGATACAATCAGCCCTTACTATGTGCCAGGCAGTATAACCGGTGTTTCACCAAGATTAATTTATTTGGTGCTTACAATCAGCCTGCCCTGAGGTACATTACTATTATTATTTCCATGTGAAAGAAGAAGCAACTGAGGCACAAGGCAGTTAAGTATCATGACCAATCTGTTAAGTATAGAAGCTAGGGTTTGAGTCCAATTAGACTGACTCCAGAGTCCACTCTGTGGAGCATTATATGCTTTCTTGAAGCTTCTAGATAGTGAGCTCTTTGTAGGTAGAAAACACATTCCCAGCCCAGTGTGGTGGTGCATGCCTATAAGCCCAGTAGTTGGGAGGCTGAGACAGGAGGATCACAGGTTTGAGAACAGTCTCAGCAACTTAGAAAGACCCTCAGCAACTTAGCAAGACACTGTTTGAAAAATAAAATAGGACTCGGGATATAGCTCAGAGGTAGGACACCCTGGGGTTCAAATCTAGAACCAAGGAAGAAAGGGAGGGAGGGAGAAAGAGAGGAAGGAAGGAAGGGAAACATTCCACTTACTAAATCTCTGCCTTCTGAAGCTGCTCAAAAAATACTTATTGGAGGAACAAAGGATAGATTTCTTTGAGGCACCAGAGTCACTCTTTGCCAGTCTCACGCCACCTCTCTATGAATCCTGAATATGTAATGAAAATATACTCTCCCTTCTGTGCATAGGGAACATCATTGATCTGCTTCTGTCCACAGTCTATTAAATGTAAGGCTGTCTTCTTTCCACAAAATGGTGATGAATTTTCCTTAGGCCACCTAAACTTTAACCTGTTCTCTTTAGCCCAAATGTTCCACACATTTGAAAGGGATCTGGCAGACTTCAAACCATATTTTAAAAGTCCAGGATACATGGCCCAGCCCTAAGGGGACAAAAGACATAATGCTCCTGCTGCTTTCCTTCTGGAAACCACTGAGACATCCCAACCCCACTCCACACATCTCACTCGAGACCTGGGCACGCCGATTCACACACCTTAAACTCTATGCTATCCTCAAGGCTACCTGTACACAAACTAAGTGAAGTTGAACAGAGCCACAACTGAAGATGACGGAGGTAGCTACTACATTGAGGGAGACAGAGTTGGAAGAAAGAGGAGTACCCAGGAGGATCAAGATGGAAAGTGGGGTGGAATTAGCTCTTCTGCACTAAATATGGCTGGTGCTTGATCTGCAATATGATTAATATTTTATTAACTGTATCTTATATGTTGCATTTTCAATATTTAGTATATATTTATGTAATTGATTTAAATAGGCTTTATCTACCAATTATATCAATAACACTGTTATTAAAGCTGTCATTTATTAAGAAAGTTTACTGGTTCTGAGGTGGTTTTTTTTTTAACAATTATTTCATTTAATCCCTATCCTAACCATGAATAGCAGTGGTGCAATCTCTATTAAGGAATGAACTTAAGTTGCTTTTACAAAGATACCCCAAAATGCAAGATTTCCTCTACTGTGTAACAATCTAGAATTGGTATTATGTTATGTATAGTCTAAACTGCTGTAAAAAAAATACAAAAAAAATAAAATAAGTGCTTTAAACAAGATAACAGTTTTTCAGCCCAGCATGGTGGTGTACACTTTTAATCCCAGTACTTGGGAGACTGAGACAAGAGGGTTTCAGATTCCAGGCCAGCCCCAGCAACTTAGTAAGACCTTGATTCAAAATTAAAAAATAAAAAGGACTGGGGGTACTGCTCAGAAGCAAAGCATCTTGGGTTCAATTCCTAGTACCACAATAAATAAATCAAATAGATAAATTTTTTTCTCCTATAATAGCATAATAGTGCATGACTACATACGTAGCCTACCATCACCAAAACTGACTTTCATTTAAGGAGCCAAAGTGACATCCGAGTCAGCAGAAACTGAGAAGAAGCAACAAGAGGACACACTCATTTCTTTTGAGGGCACAATGGAGAAGTAGCACCCACCACCTGCATCCCTCTGGCCAGAACTTGGTCACAGAATTCTGCGAGGAATAAATCAGAAAAGCAGACGCCTTGAGTAAAGCATTTCATAAATGTCCCTTTCTTGCCCTTCTCCTTCTAGCATCAATATCCTGAAAAATGAACCCTGAGCCAGGTGCAGTGGTGCACACCTGTAATCCCAGTGACTCCGGAGGCTGAGACAGGAGGATCACAAGTGTGAGGCCAGCCTAAGAAACTCAGCAAGACCATCTCAAAGTAAAGAAACAAAAAGGACTGGGAATATAGCTCAGTGGCAGAGCACACCTAGGTTCAACTCCAAGGGAAGAGAGAGAGAAAGAGAGACAAGGGAAGGAAGAAAGGAAAGAAAGGGAGGGAGGGAGGAAGGAAGAAAGGAAAGGAGAGGGGAGGGGAGGGAGGCTGAACCCTAGTATGATCATTTGAATGTTTATTTATCAAAAAATGTATTCCCTTCCTCCAAGACCACTAAGGAGGGTGTATACATCTCTGCTCAACTGATGTTAAACCCAGTTGTGTGATCTGATCTGCTTTGTCCAGTGAAATGTAAGTGGACATGATACAAGCAGAAACTTTAAATGTGCTGGCTGATGCAACTGGACTAGTTGTGCCCCAACAACACAATACAGGAAGAGTTTATTCCCAAGGAGCTGCTGGCCTCTTCAGCCCGGGCAGAAGGCAAACACATAGAGAGCAAACAGGTAGCCAAAGCATAGCCTGAAGCCAACCCAAATCATCATGCATCCTAAAACAGGGCCATTTATAGAACCCAACCTAGATCAGTTGAACAGCAGTCTATCAGCAGACTTGGGAATATGGGTGTTACTCATTGGAAGTCACTGAGTTCGGGGATAGTTTATTATGCAGCATTATTGAAGGTAATCATTGGCTAACACAGAAATTGGTATCAGAAGTGGGGTGCTGCCATCATAAAAACCTAAAATATAACTGTGGCTTGGGAAATAGGCAGCAGATGGTGAAGAAACTGTAATGGAAGGCTGGAAGCTTGCCACCCCATGTTATTTCAAGAAGAAGTACTTGGCAAAACTCCTCTGTAATGATCTGGAAGACAGAAAATATTCCTAATGAACTTGAAGCATTGGACAAGAAAGTGTCAAGGCAGAATATTGATCGTGTAGTCTAGTTGCAACTAGCCAAATAAAGTATTACAAAACAAAGTTGAGTTTAGAAAATAACTGACCAGTTTACCCATGGAATTGAGAGCAAATGTAGAAAACCCCGAAATTCCAGGACTTACTGTCTGAAAAGTAAAACTTTTTATCATTTTATCACCGTATCACTTTATCAGTTTCAGGACAAAGACTAAATCAAGGGTATGGTTGCCACATCTTTTGTTACAATTTCTAAAGGATTTGACACGATACTTAGCATATATAGAGAGAAAGAAAATAAAAGTATATATTATATACACATATGTATATGATATACATTATGTATATAAAATATGCACCAATAAAAGTATATATATTTATATATATTATATATACACATCCTTTGTTATAACTTCTAAAAGGATTTACATGATACCTAGCATATATGTATATATATATATATATATATAGAGAGAGAGAGAGAGAGAGAGAGAGAGAGAAAATAAAAGTATATATATGCATGTATATAATACATATATACTTTTATTGGTGCATTGTAATTATATATCTAATGTCCAAGTGACAGGAATGTCTATGCACACAACACTTGGAGCAATTCTCTCCAAGTCCCACCCCCTGCCTCCCCTTCCCCAAGGATGTCTTTGAGATTGGCACTAGTTAATTTAATATATGCACGTAGCGTATTTCAACTGTTATCTTCTTTACCTCTCCATCCCCCTCTTCCCTCCCCAAATTTCCTCCATCACCCAGAGGAGCCTCTGCCCCTGTATCCCAGGTTACCCGTGTTCCCCAATTCCTACCTAGCTTCCACATATAAGGGAAAACGTACAACTATTTGCTTTTTGAGACTGACTAATCCCGCCATAATAATCTCAAGTTCCATCCTTTTTCCTGCAAATGAAATAATTTTGCTCTTCTTTGTGGCTGAGTAAAATTCCATTGTGTCATCTGAACAAAGTGCTCCTAGCAACATAGAAGACATGATCCTACAGAGGCTCGATGTACTCAAAGTAGCCAAAACTAAGTCTTAAGAGAGAGAGGGGTCTCAAAATACATCACAGAGTAACTTAAGCACACAGAATTGACTGAAATCAAATCCTTTCAAAAGCACCTGTACCATTAGTAAAATGCTATCAACTTGAGACTGTAACTGTTTGAGAAGTAAAAGCATTGAGGGTCCCAAATTTCTCAAAGCAGAAAGTAGACTTACAAGCTGCCAAGCTAGACAGAAAGGCTCATTCTCTAAAATCATCTTCCAAGGTGGCCGTCCATGGGGGATGAAGAAAAACCTAAGGCACAAGGTCACTGTAAAATTAAATAAGTTAACATATTTAAATATGTTTTGTGCATATAATAAAATCTACAAACACAAGATATTTTCTTTATCACACTTGTGCTTACACAAAGCTGCCTGGTTTTATTTTTAATTGATGACAGAGAGAGAAAGAGAGAGAGAGTTGTGTCATTCTGTCCTCTGACCCTCAAACAACGTGACCACACAGGGTCTGAAAAGATAAAATCTAGAAGCTGTTACCACTACAGTGTTTTAATCACCTTTTCTTGATTTTGTTTTTCTCATTTCCCAATTTTCCTCCAATTAACGTGTATAATCTTATAGTAAGAAAAAAAACCAGCATAAAGGTTATTCTTTGCAAACTGACAATCCTGCTCCTGGGTCTTTACTTCTGAATTTCCTTCCCCTCCTCCTCTTTCCCTCTATGGAGAAACCCACAGAAAGACTGATCATAGCAACCTCACTACCAGACCAAAGGCAAGTTCTCTGAGCCCATGTTGTTCCCTGGCTGTAGAATGAGGAAGAAATCAGAATTTTTCCCTCTCTGTACCAAAAAAAAAATCCCTGAGGACCCAACCAGTCAACTGGATTCCTAGCAAGGAGAGAACCACCATCAGAAATTTTAATTTAGAGCTGTGTGCCCTGGATGATTTTCCAGTGTGCCATGGGGCCAGGCTCTGGTGTATTCCAACCTGGTTATTTTGTGTTCTCATAAAAATGTTTTTCTTTCTGAAAAATGGCAAAGGGAAGGACACGAGTTTCCCAGAAATGGCTCTAAATTATCTCTTTGCACCCAAGAGTGTGAGCTGCAGGGACAAAACACTGCCTACCACCGGGAGAGGGGGAAAGGTCAGGTCAACAACACTGACAAGATCCATTTGTCCTAAAAAGACAGCCAACATGGGTTTCCAGGGAGGATTATTTGAGAAATAAATCTACCCACACATTTCCTCTGAAGCCTCCAGCCAAAGCAGCAGAACCCACCAGAAACCTTCCAGCTTGCTTTATAACAACAGAGCAACCAGGCTGGGCAGGAGTGCCGAGACATGGAACCATTGATCAGATTTCCCCTCTGATACAACAGGATCGCTGGTACCAGGATCTGTATATTGCTTGGCACTTGATCTGCTCAATAAATAGTTATTGCATGAATGGCTTTGCTGTGTTAAGTAGTCAGCCACTACCCAGTACCAGCAGCAGACTAAAATGGGAGGCCTAGGACTTGTAACTATGGAAGAAATCGTGTTGGTGGTTTGGGGTGTCTCCTTCTATTGGGTTCTGAAGATTACAGAAATATGAAAGTTTATTTGTAAATCAAGGAAAGGTAGAAAACAAAAATAGTTTCTCCCCACACAGGGCATAGGGGAACCCCGAAAGAGAATAACCCTTGAAGTTCTTGGGAGGTGAGCTTTTATGCCTTCTCATGATATCTGCTCTTCGGTGACTGGTGAGAATCCGGTCTTGGGGCTCAACATCTTTTCCCTGGTTTCAATCCTTAATTTGAGTTGTGGGCTGGGGGTCTCTCATCTCCTGGTACCCCCTGTCAGCTCCGTTCCCCCCATCTTTGTTTACACGGGTTGTCTCAGGATGCAGCCCACAGAAGGGGCTGGAGTTTCGTTTTGATTTCCGTAGTCCTTGCCTAATCATTGTTACCCTTAGATCTTATTAACCGTCCCTGTTTTTGTTCTTTATACAGATGGCCTCTTTTAAACATTCCTGTTCCCAGGTCCCCTGCCTGCTTCATCGAGTTAGGGGTCAGGAGGTCTGCCTCCTCACAGAGTGCTGTCAGCTATGGGCTGGGTGGCAATGGACAGGAACTAGGAGCTCAGCTGTAAGACGACACAGTGGGTAGAAGAAGATCGTCTCTGAGATTCCTTGCAGCCTGAAGCCTCGTCTTAGACATCATGGATAACGTCCTCTGAGCACTTGGCGTATTCCAGGCACTGGGTTATAACTTGGCCTGCATTACCTCATGCGATCCTCAGAATAACCCTTTGAGGAGCTATGAATATCCCTATTTTATATAAAAATCTTTCCCAAGGGCACACAATGTGGACTGGGGTTTGGAACCTAAGTGGAACCACTTAGAAACTCATACTTTCAGCCACTCAGCTTTTCCTGTTCCTCCTCCGCAGCCACCCTCAGGCCGCTGGGTATCCTTTGGGGCCATCACTTCTTCTCCTGAACAGTTTCTTTTTCCATGGTAGTCAATTTTTTAGAAAATTGCTCGCAATGCCTTTGGCAGAAGGAAGCACTGCAGGCAGACCTGGTGTGCCTCTCCCGCTGGGCAGCCATGAGAGTCCTCGTGGTTTTGGAGTGGGCCTGAGGCCCTGGACCACAGGGCACAGCACAGGGCCTCCTACCAAAGGGAGAGGAACTCGGGAAGGAGCTATGAAGGGCGCCAGCCACACCCCAGGAACATGGTAGTTTGAGAAAAGGCAAAAAAGAAAAAGAAAAAATACTTTTTTGTTCAAGGATCTTCAGGGAACTTTAAGACTTTGGCCATATTTCACATCCATCACACAGATGCTACTTTTTCTTTTTTTTTTTTTTTTTTTTTTTGGTGTACTGGCGATTGAACCCAGGGGCATGCTACCTCTAAGCTCACTCCCAGCCCTATTTTATTTTTTTATTTTGAAGTGGAGTTTCACTAAGTTGTGAAGTGCCTTGCTAAGTTGCCAAAGTTGACCTCAAACCTGAGCTCTTCCTGACTCAGCCTCCCAAGTACTAGGAGTATAAGCATGCACTACCACGCCCGGCCAGATGCCGCTATCCATTGTCTCTATATTTAGAGGATGTCGAGGGAAGAAGTTCATTCACTAAGCGGTAATAGAGCCACAGTTTCAAGAGAATTTAGTACCTCACACATGGGCCTCCAAATATCCTAAGGGTATCAGAGATTAATAACACCGCCCAAGGAATTTGGGACAGAAATTTTTTTAAAGATTTTTTTTTCAAAAGGAACAGATGCAATTTTAAAAGGAGACAGAAAAAATAAAGTACAGCTTTAAAAGAGGTTTACTCTTTTAAAGTTATACCTGAGATTTTTCAAAGTGATAAACAACAATAGTGAAATCAAACGCTTAACCATAAATAAACGACCCCCAAAAGTTTCAGGTCATAAACACACGCAACTCAGAGAAAAATACAACTCATGTTTAGGAAGCAAAAAAATATTGAGGACTTTGGCAGGAGGAAAGAGTAGGATTAATCAGCTACATAGAAGGGCCTCTCTTTGAAACCAAATAACCTTAGACCAAAAGTAGGAAAAGAATAAAGAATGGGATTTGGAGGAAAGTGAGTGGATTTTAACTATCTCAAAGAGAAATCTACAAGTGGCAATCTAGTTCTTTGATTTCTTTGTGTGTGTGTGTGTGTGTGTGTGTGTGTGTCTGAAAGGGAGAGAGAGTTTTTCCTGGTGACCGAAAAATTGAAATCAGTGGCACTGGGTGGCTGCTATTCTCACAGCAAGAGAAAGTCCCATTACATCTCCTAACAAATACGCCCAGTGAGCCTTCCTATTAGTATTGGGTAAATGATCTTCCAGATATACCTAAATCCAAACCACACAAAAGGAGCCAGGCCAGAGAAAGGCAGTTTGCTCCGAGGCAAAATGACATTTTTCATGCTTAAATTATCCACTCCCTCCTCCATCCTCCCCCAACCCACCCTTTGAAATGCTGAATTGTTAGAGCAGGAGGTATTACGGAAAAAGAGGCAGGTAGAGCTTTAGATTGGGTAGAAAGAGCAAAGCCATCTACATTCCTCTGCTTTTCCTGAGCTCTGCTCATTCATAAGGCTCTCTCCCTCCTGCTGACTCCTTCTCTGAATATCCCAGGAAATTCTGCAGGGCCATCTCCTTACTGAGTTGAATTAACGCATCTCCTGTTGAGACAGCCTGAGGTCGTCCCTGAGTATGCTGGACAAGCGATCCTCAGCTGAGCCTGGCACGGTCCCACCCCAGGCTACAATAAGTCCAGGCAGGACCTAGGGGATGTAGGCAAGCCAGATGTGTGGGAAGGCCATTTTGAATTCCTTCCTTCTTGGCTTCTAAACAGCTGCTTCTTTCCTATCTCTCCATCTCTGAAGATCATATCCACACAGACCTCCAAGATGCAAATGGCATGCACCAGGAATATTAAAGATTAAAATTCTACAGAGGGAGGAGGTGAGGTCTCCAGGAGGCCTTGCTTGTTAATATACCTGGGCTTGTTAAAAAAAGCTGTGAAGAGATTTAATGGAGGAACAGAAACAGATATCGGAGGAGAAGGAGAGTCAGATAAAGGGAGGGAGAGAAGAAAGGAAGAGGGGAGGGCGGGAGGGAGGGAGGAAAAGAGAAAGAGACAGGAAGGCAGGTGCCCTAAGGGTTTGATAGAATTTCCCAACTAGACTCACAGTTCTGTCCCTTTGAGCACAGTAACAGCGCCACCTAGAGGCTTAAAAGTGCTTGCCTGAACTTGGACACCAAACGTGCAAGTAACTTGTTTATTTGTGCAAGTAAACTCCTTCAGGAGCTTTGAAAAGTGGGGAGTGCGTGACGAGGTGGTGGCATATCCTACCAAGAACTTCAACATCTAACCATTTCAAAGTGGCTAATATTTATTAGGTGCCCACTTTGTGCCAGGGATTGAGCAAAGCACTCAAAGTACAAACATAGGTAAGACCCTAGTTTCTCTGCTCCAGAATCTTAGTCTAGCAAGAAGACAGACACATACATAAATAACAGCGACTATCAGAATTACCATAAACACAGAAAACGGTGTGCACAGTGTAGGCAAGAGGAAGAGATTAATTCTGACCGGAGGGGCTGGGACACGGGAAATCCAGACCAGACATTTAGGAGGTAATTCCAGGCTGAAGCAACCACCAAAATAGGCACAAAGTCTAGAAGAGATGCCACCAATGTGCCACGCGGCTGTAGTACAGGAGTGCGCCTATCACCTGCAGGTGGTACAGAGGAGCAGCAAAGCCAAAAGACTGAGTTGGGCCAAATTGTGGGTGTTTTTTGTTATTTTTTGGGTTTTTGTGTGTTTTTTGTTGTTTGTTGTTCATTTGTTTGTTTGTTTGTTTGGTAATGGGGATTGAGCTACTCCCACATCCCCCTCTCCCAGCCATTTTTATTTTTTATTTTGAAACAGGCCTCACTAAGTTGCTGAGGCTGATCTCAAACCTGTAGCCCTTCCATTCCAGCCTCCCAAGTGCTAGGATTACAGACGTGTACCACCATGCCCGGCTAACTTGTCCATTCTTGGACTGTGAGGCAGAGGGACTTTTTAAGTTGCATAAGGAGGGGGCTTGGTAACTGCTTTGTTTACTCTGGGATGCTCATCCCCTAGAGGAGTGTTTAGCACTTAGTAGTTGCTCAGTTAGCATGTGAGGAATGAGTACGACAGGAAGCCCATGAAAGTTTTGAAGAAAGAATAATTGAGTGAGAATTAGGTTTCAGAAAATCATACTTGAGACAATCTGTAGGAGGGTAAAAGTGTTAGAATGACACCATTAGATATTTCCTGCCAAAACCTAGTTGATATGGGTCTGACTTAAAGCACAGTAGAAAGAGAGGAAAGGCTGAACCGCGAGGCACAATTCTATTTGTGGTTGTTTGTGGTACTGGGGATTGAAACCAGGGGCGTTCAACCTCAGAGCTATACCTCCAACCCTTTTTTATTTTTTGTTTTGTTTTGTTTTTGAAACAGGGTCTCACTAGGTTGTTGAGAGTCCTGCTATGTTCCTGAGGCTGTCCTTGAACCTATGATGCTCCCGTCTCAGCCTCCCAAGAACTGGGCTTATAGGTGCACATCGCCATGCCCGGCTAGCTAGGCACAGTTCCAACAGGGTAGAATCTAGAAGTCTTGCACACCAGGGGCTTGGCTTCTGCCTGTGTGGTGGCACCAAACAGGATAGGAAGTGCAGGGGGCAGAGTCGTGTGGGGAAGAAGATGGTGAGTTTGGTTTGAGAAATGGAGTCTCCCGTTTCTGGGAGGCTAACCAGGGGAAGATGGCTGGCAAGAGATAGAGATTCAGGGTGGGGCTCAGGGGCTCCGGCTCACACGCACACTCCGTCACACAGACATGCAAGCGCTCACCTGAGCTCAACGCTACTGACATTCTCTCCCGTCCTGCTAGCAGAGACAAGGTGACCTTGCAACACCCTTGAGACTAAACTGTCCTAGGCTTTGGTAGAACCAGAAGGTTGGAGGAGTATCCTCAGTTACTACAACTGGGAAACGGATTCCTGTAAGCTTTGTACGTGCTTAACCCATGGGAAGCGCTTAGCCAAGTGTCTCCCATAAGCACACAGTATCAGATTGTAAACTAATCTGGTCATCATGTGTTAAAAAGGAGTATATGAATATAATTGAAAACCGACCAGAATATAACCTAGTCGCGACTTGACGTGTTAGAAAGACTACAGGATTTTAGTTCAAAACGGATTTATCATCTGTGTGGCCTGGAATGGGGAAATTGGCCACCTGGGGGTTTTTGGTCTGGTCCATGGGGAGAGTATGATTTGCCACACCTGTAAGATGACATGGGATAATGCACAAGAATCAGTGTATCAACTAGAGGTCAGGGTATAGTATGTATGGTTTATTAAATGAAAGACTGTGGTAGGGAAAAAATCCCTGAACTCCTTCAAGATTGGGGTTCTAGATAAGACTGTAACTTCTTCATACGCTTTGCCCCAAAGAAAGAGGCTCTTCTCCCCCCGCCCCCCATGAAAGGCCTCGCTTGTCACTCTGCTACAACGTTCCAGACACACTTTCATCCCCGGTACATTTCCTTTCTTCCATCTTCAATTGAGATTTAAAAAGAAGTCTTTGAAACGCCCCAACTAGTGGAACCACGAGGGAATCAAAGCACATTTGTTCTCTCTTCTGCATATTCCCCACATGGCTGACCGGTCAAGCTCAAACCGCTAATCGGAATGGAAAGGAAGGGGCCCCTTACTTAAAGGAGAGGGAGAGAACCAGGGTGGTGGAATCCGGACACATAAGGTGATTCCGCTTCTGACCCACAAAGAGTCTCTGTTTGCTCGTTGCCCTGTCGGATCCCTCTCCAACATACCTGCACTGAACAGCAAGAATGGACCGCAGCTGGTTGCAGCCCGTGGCCGTCAGCCCACCTCTGCAGCGTGTGCGGGGGGTCAGTGATCAGAGAATCACTGGGTTGGAACTGAGGAAAATGGAATCTGATATAACTTTCCTCGGTCCTATATATAGCACAACACAGAAAGTGGTGTGTGTGTGTGTGTGTGTGTGTGTGTGTGTGTGTGTGTGGTATGTGTGTGTGTGTGTGTGTGTGTGTGTGTGTGTGTGTGTACAGAGTAGGTGAGCAGCAAGCATTTAACATCAGCTCAAGCCCCTTCAGGACCAGGCGCCTCTCATTCCATTCCATGAAGGGCTCATCTCAACCAGTTTGCAGGTGAATCCTCAGAAGGCTCATCTCTCTTTCACCTCGCCGACACCTCCACCCACCCATCTCACACCTGCCCTCTGGCCTTGCAAGGAAGAACCAGTGTGCCTTTGGCTGCCCCTTCTTTGAAGCAAGCAGTCCTCTGTTGCTCTAAGTGTCATTTCCACGAAGGATCTGAGACCCCATTGTTACCCCAGAGCCAGATGGCTCCTGTCGGTTAACTCTCCAAAGCACCAAAATGGTACTGGATATTTACTGAGTGGTCCTGCTCCACAGAAGGCCGGCATCGCCACAGGTGACAGGCTTGAGGCTGATCGATGAACTATTTTGTGCCACTACAGCTTCTCTGAGTAGAAAGCCATGGCCATGGTGGAAAGAGGAAGGCTTGAGGCTTTTTTTTTTTTTTTTTACTTATCTCCAACCAAATACAGCAACGTCTCCCTACCCTTCCTATTTCTGGTACCTTATTCTCTTGGTGCAGCGGATTCTGGAGATGTGGACCCAACTTGCAATGAGTTGCCTGCTTCCAGGAGTTCTCTAGCTCAGCGACATCTCCTGCACCTGCTGTTCTGTCTGGACCGGTGCAGTGTATCTCTGCCCTAGTCCTCACTATATGCAGAAACACTTAAACTGTGTCCAAGTTGCCTAATTTTAAAAGTATGTGAAATCCTGAGCATAAGCCTCAACTTTGTCCAAAATCTACAGAATCTAGGTGCACCTGATCTTTTTAGCCCAGTCTCTCAGGACCAAGAAACAGATCACATACATACATACACACACACACACACACACACACACACACACACACACACACACACAGATTCAGCTACACAGAATTCACTCATGAGACTATTAATAGGCGTATGAGAAGGGTTAAGGGAACCAGTCAGTGATGGAAAGTGAATCTCACAGGAACCAGAAATCAGTGAGAAGCCCCCACCGTCGCTCTGCCCCTCTGCCTCAAGGAGAGAGGAACAGAGTTGCCAAGTCCCCATGGGAGCCGGAGCCGAAGCCGGAGCAAGATGAGCCTTGGACAGAATTGTGACTGGAGGACTGTAGCCTCTGTCAGAGCCCCTGCCTGCTGGGGATGGGAAGAGGGTGGGGAGGACGGGGCACGGATCTCCCAGCTCTCCTTGATCTGATGGCTCTCGACAGGCCCCCAGCAGGAAACCTCCAGTAAGGGAGGCTATGGGATCTTTCCCAGAAGTCAGCCTCCTGAGCCAGGCGTGATGGCTTACATCTGTAACCTCAGGACTTGGGAGACTGAGACAGGAGGCTTGCACGTTGGAGGATAGCCTCAGCAACATAGCTAGACTCTCAACAACTTAGAGAGAGCCTGTTTCAAAAAACAAAACATAAAAATGGCTGGAGGTAGAATGCTCGTGGGCTGGGTTCAATTCCAAGTACCATAAAAAGGGAGGGGGAGGGGGAGGAGGAGGAGGGGGGGAGGAGGAGGAGGACGGGGGGGGGGAGGAGGAGGAAAGGAAACGGAAGAGAGAAGGAGGAGGAGGAAAAGGAGGAAAGAAGGAGGAGAAAGAGAAAGAGGAGGAGGAGGAAGGGAGGAAGAGGAAGAGGAAGAGGAGGAGGAGGAGGAGCAGGAAAGTCATCCTCCCGGGGCTTGGCGCAAAGACAAGAAAGGCGTATAGGTAACATCTAGACATGGAACATGGGCATTGGGAGGGTGGCCCATGCGTTCCGTTACTTACCCTGTCTTCAGCCGAGTGCACGAGCTCACTGCTTCCTAATCACACGTGCAATTTCCTGACCCTGGGCCTGGGTTCACGTCACCTCCTCTCTCTAGAACACCCTTCCCTGTGGGAGGGGCTTGCTCAGGGAGCCAAGGGCCGTGCAGTCTTCTAGGAGACTCTGCTACATGGGAACATCTATCAGCATCAGACATGCCTGCGCATGGAAACTTATCTTGCAGCATGCTACAGGACGGAAGAGGAGTGCTGCTGCTGCAGGGCGACCCTCGAGCGTGGGATTTATCACATGGAGAGATGCTCAAAGCGATCCTTACAGACCCGCAATGCAATACACTCTTCATAAAGAGAAAAAAAGAAAAAGAGAAGCAGGTGCCAGAAATGAAAATATGGACCAGGGTGTGATGGCATCTGCCCCTCACCCCGCTCCCTGCTGCCAGTCCCTCTCACACCTCAGATCAGAGGCTGGGGCAGGCCCACTGGGGGAACGGGAGCTCCGGCGCCTCAGGACCCACGGGCACAGCCCCTGCCCCAGCCGCTGGGCTTCTGGGTCTTCTGAATTCATCAGTGGAACAGTAAGACCGGCTTTGCACTTAACGATTCTTTCAGAGTAAAGGTTTTCCTCCCTGCATGGTTCTTGCCTTTTGTCAAGGAAAAGAAAAGAAGAATGAAGCCAGAGTGAATTCCTTATAGCAGGATGTTTGCAGGCAGCAGAGGAAGCCGAGGGCACACAGGGCTCATTTGTCGAGCCTGCTCGGGATACGCAAAGGCAGGAGGCCTCTTCCTGCAGTGTATCTGGGCCGCCCCCGGGGGGCTGGGCTTGAGCTCCTGCCTTCAGGGACGCAAAGGAGCCACATGTCCTTCCAAGGAGGCGTGTGGGCAAGGCGGGGCGGGCGCCCGGGCACTGTGGACAGAGCTAGAGAACAGGCGAGGCTGCCGCTACCATACAAGAGAAGAACCCGCCTTCTCATTTGTGTATTCCGTGAGCATCTGCACTTAGCCTAGTGAAGCTGTCAGGAGCATAGACTCTGAAGCCAGAGTGAGTGGTTCGAAGCCCCCCAACACCACTAACGAGCTGTGTGACTTTGAGCAAAGTGGATGCTCTCTCTGTGCCTCTCTGCCAGGAGGCCTAAATAAACCCATGTGATGGGATGAGCACAGTACCTGGCACGGAGTAATAGCTCCCAGGAAGCAAAGGAGCTGTTTGGCTAATGTGTGCGATAGTGCTAAGCACCCGTGAAGAGAACGCGTACGGCCCCACTCTCAAAAAAAAAAAAAAAAACATGAACAATGATGATCACAGCTAACCTCCACTGGTCCTTTGCTAAACACCAGGCACCACTGTGGTACTTCACGTGTATTACTGTCATTTAATCCCCTCAGTATTACTTACTGTCTTCGGACGCAGCATTAGGGTGAGACTTGGTTACATAATTTGCCCGAGGTAATTCAGTTGGTCAGGACTGAAGAGCAGCAGTAAAGAAGGGAGCCCAAAGGTAAATCCATAGGTACCCTTGGGGGAAATGCTCTGCAGCGAAGGAAGACACGCAGTGGTAGAGCGGTAGCATGGGGTGGAGGCCCCGCTAGAGAGGGTGTGTGTGTGTGTGTGTGTGTGTGTGTGTGTGTGTGTGTGTGTGTGTGTGTTTCTGGGGATTGAACCCAGGGGCATTCTACCTCTAAGCTACTCTTCCAGCTCTTTGTATTTTTACTTCTTTTTTTTTTGGGGGGGGGGTACTGGGGATTGAACTCAGGGGCGTTCTACCTCCGAGCTATACCCCCAGCCCTATTTTTTATTCTTTATTTTGAAACCGGGTCTCACTAAGTTGCGGGGTGCCTCACTAGGTAGTTGAGGCTGGCCTCGAACGCAGATCCTCCGGTCTCAGCCTCCCAAATGCTGGGATTACAAGCGTGCTTCACCACGCCCGGCTATTTTTTACTTTTAAAACAGGGTCTCCTGAAGGTGCTAAGGATGTCACTCAGTTGCTGAGGCTGGCCTTGAACCTGCGATGCTCCTGTCTCAGCCTCCCATGCATTGGGACTACAGGTGTGCACCACCACACCTGGTCAAGCATTTCCAGCCAAGACCTGGTGCGAAAGAAGCAGAGACGCAAAGAGCAAGGACAGGGAACTCCAGGCAGAGGGGACCACACAGGAGGTGGGCCCGAGAGAGGCCAGCATGTGGGATGAGGTGAGTGACAGGGAGGAGAGTGGGAGGAGTCTGGGGTGTAGGCGGAGCCCAATCTTGACAGGATCCTATAAGACCTTGGATCTAAATGCGCCAGGAAGCTTCTAGAAGGCCTTAAAATGCAGGGTGACCTCATGTTAGTGTTTCCATGGAGTGAGCCTTGAATGCAAGCCGGGGAGGGGGGGGGGGGTCTGTGCTAGTGTTTAGTGACTCAGCCAGAGACACAACAAGCTTGTCGTGGGCAAGGGATGTGCTTTGTGACCACCATAGAATAAAGGCATCACTCACATCCCCAGTCAACACCTGAAAAATAATAATAAAGCCCTTTTGTGGCTTTCCGTCATCATTGTCAGTAACCCTGCCACTGCCATCCCTGTGATGATGGGCCAAGGTCAGGGTGGCCCTGAGGTCATCAGGACTCAGTTCAGGCTCCCGAGCAAGGGGTCTCCTCTCTGGGATCTGCCATCTCACTGACAGCTCAGTGCCTCATCCACGATGCAAACACAGACACCTAAGAAAACCCAGAGTAGAAGCATCTCAGAAGAGAGATTGTGCAAATAGCCCCAAGCATGCGCAGAGGATGAAGACATAGAGCGATCCTGGGAATCGCCTTAGATGCAACTAACTATTTATCAAACTTCTTTTGCCTGTATTGCCAATGAGGGACGGTCAGCTTCCATGGGCCCCTTCTTTCCATGTCTGAATCTTTGATGCATTACTGTATAATATTGAGATATTTATTCATTCATCATGTACACGCATACACACCAAAGTATTGAATAAAACTGCCATACCCCAGGTACTGAGCATTAGGGAAATAAGAGGATAGTCCTCACAGGAGCCCGAGCCTCCATCTACACAGACAAGTAAAAGAGCAATTATAATGCGATCTGATTGGAGCCAGGATAAAAGAGAACCCGGAGCTTTGGGAGTGTTTAAGATGCACAGTTAATCCAGGGCTGGGGCAGACTCTCGGGGAGGGAAGGCAGGAGGAAGTAAAAGAGGGAGAGGCAGGGGTGCAGGACTGGCTAACACTTCAGAGGCATCAGGATTAGATGAAGGCATCTAGTGTGATTCAAGCTCCACATCAAGAAGGTGGCAAGGAAGCAGGGTGTGCTTGTACTTGGGAAGCAGAGGCAGGAGGATCACAGGTTCAAGGCCAGCCTCAGCAACTCAGTGAGCCCTTTAGCAACTCAGGGAGGACCTGTGTCAAAAACAAACAAACAAACAAAAAAAAATTAATGGGCTGCGTGTGTAGCTCAGAGGTAAAATGCCCCTGGGTTTACTCTCTAATACAAAAAAAAAAAAAGAGGAGGAGGAGGAGCA